>SNQJ01S0083731.1:8183-21808 GCA_010110895.2 Picea sitchensis
ATAATTCTTGTGGGAGGAGGAGAGTGATCTTTGTCCCTGACTATTGTTGAACATAAGGAAGAATTCTAGGTGTAATGGTTAACATTGATTATGACCTAAAGATACTTTGGAATTATAAACTAGAATACTTAGTAAGTAATATAATTCGAAATTGTATTTGGGCTTTAAGGGAATAGTCCAAATGTTATTAGACATTAAAATTTATTATAAATAAGGTAAAATGGTTGATTAAATGTTGATCTTGAATGTGGTAAAGGAAGTGTCGGGACACTTCTAGAAGCCCAATGGGTCAGATTGACATCAAGTGGTGGATGGTAGCCATATAGATATAGTTGGACCCTAGTAAAGGGAATCTAGAAAAGGATTTCCTTGATTGGAAGGTTTGTTGATCAAGACCAGTTGGAAGCTAGATTGGTTGTTTTATTACCTTTGCATGGTTATAATCGCCCATACTGTATTTATCAGTGGGAAATGTTTTCATGAAAGTTGAGGCAAGAGTGTTTCCATGCTAATTGTTATCGCATAGAAAGGGAAACATAGTTATGACTATGTTTGTTAAACTGCCAGGTGGATATCATGTGAATGACTGCAAGCTCTCAATTGAGGGGGAGGCTCGGTGTTGAGTGTCCCTATGAGGCTCGTCATAAGGATGGAAACAATATCATCGGAGGAGGAACTGGAAGTCTGATATATCCATGTGCATGTATGACCTGGAAAGGGTGCAAGCAATGAGCTTGCATGATGAATGCCTGGCTAGGTTTGTATTTGTTTGAATGCATGGGTTAATGCATTGTGAGGCTTCTTGACATGAGGACTGATATTAATACCAATTAGGTAGGAAATATATTAAATGTGCAAGTGATGCACATGCATGATGTAAGGATATAGTATGCTAAAGGCATAATATGGCTGCCTTGATGAGTGATATGTAAGGCAAGAATTGCACTTGCCAAGAATGAGTGAATACCATGAATGCATGGTTGACTCCATTTTAAAGAGTCATGAAAGTTCTGTTTTGAATGATAGCTTAAGGGGAATGTGCTCCATTCCCTCAGGAAAGACTAGTATAAATGGATGAAAAAGTGAACGAGCAAGGATGCTATGTTGTCATGATAAGAGGCAAATGATTATGCCTTTGAGGGTCACATGAGAATCATTGTGAACAATCATGAGTTGACTGATTTTAAAATAGAGATGTAGGTGGGATGTGAAATATACCTATGGCAACTACACACATGATTATGATTATGCATATGGTTAAGTACCTCGTGGATGCAAGTTAACAAAACCAGAATATGTGTGGATACATAATTTGGATGCATGACAAAGATGCATGTTTACATTCCTTATGGAATATTTGGTAAATAGTTGAAGCTAACTCAAGGTTGAGGCCATCGCAGATAGTGATGGATATGAAATAAGGAAGTTGCATGCTGAAGGAGTTCCCTGTGGAGGAACTGTGTTAAGACTCTGTCAGGAGAACAAAGTCACAACCTTAATGACTGTTGAGAATTAAGCAGTGAACCACAAGCTTATATATATATATATATATATATATATATATAAGAATCCTGGATTACATTTTGAAAACATCATATAATGAATAGAAGACCAATAAATGAATAATGACCATTCTGATAATTGAGTAATGTGCAGGGTGCACAGGTTCATGATCCATTATGAACAAAAAGTTTGCTATTAAAGCATGTTGTTGTATTGAAAAGGTCAGGGTGAGGCCTAACCTAGGTTGCTCAAGGAAAATAGCAGGAAGATCATAATAAGAAGTAGATTGCAAAAGCCAAGAAAAGGAAAAAGGAGGAACACTTTTCCACCCTAAGAACTTTGAATGACTTACCAAGTTGTAGGTATTAGATGAACAGTTGTGAGAACAAGTACAACTGGAAAAGAGAGAATGAATAAATGAGTATGTTTGATTGAATGGGCTTGGTTGAGACATACAAAGTAAAGGCAGTGAGGCCTTGGAAAATAACTCAGTTGGATCGAAAGTCCAGGGTTGTGTAGAAGGAGTTGGACCAAGGGAGATTTCCTTGACTCCTTCCTGGTTGATTGTTGTATTTCTCTGGTACGAGATATTGAATTACTAATGCAGGTAAGTGTTTGACATCATAGGCATTATGGTTGCATGAATGCAGAAACAACTGAAAATTGTTTGTGTTTCATTCGTGCAAACATTAAGGACAATGTGAAGAAGTGCATAAGGATATGCTAGGACATATCTGAAAATGTTTTGTTTAAGTGATACATACATTTTTACCTTGCCTGACAATTAATATAGTCATGATGCATGACATGTGTAGAAAGGAATTCGAGCTATTGAGAAAGACAGTTGCCAATGGTGAACAACCTCAAGCAAAGGATGACTATGAGAAGGTTGTCATTAAAAGATTGTTGAAGGGACTTTAAAGGTCCCCATGGAGCACCACTGATAAGGTAATATCAGAAAAAGGGTGCCAATAGCCCGAACATGTATCAAAATGTTCACGCCTGTATGGCATAAGGCATAGAGGGAGTTTATAAGAATCCTTTCTGAAAAGGTTTCATTATCTTAATGATATGTAAATAAATCTGAAGTGGTTGTTGTATGTCATTGACACCCAAATAGGATAGGATTCTAGAGAAGAACCTGAATAATAAAAAGAGGTAGTCTATGACAGTCAAGGATAAGTTATAATCATTGCAATAAAATGCATGAGTAAATAGTGTCATGGGTACAATGACCAATCTGGGGAGATTGGGAATAAAAGTGCTCATAGTTAGCACATGGCATGAAATCGCTTTGAGGAAATGCATGTTTGCATAAAGAGCAGACAATAGATTTTTCCATTGGGGAAGGAGGACCTTCCAACATTGCACTTACATTATATAGGTGTTAAAGAGAAGCAAAATTGGGTGGCCATGAGTGTTGGCACCCTGGTCACTAATGAAGGAAGAATGCTTGGGAGCATTCATGAGAAACTTATAGTCTCATATGTGTCGATTTGGGTTCATGATCAGCCTGCAACAGGAAACACATTCCTTCTGCAATAATGAACAACGAATGAATAAGCCATATGGTGAAGAGCTTGGCTAAGCTCCAACACACCATGGAAAAGTTCTTGTCACCAAGTGTGGCAAACTTGAAATCAATGCAAGGGTGCATCAGGTGTGAATGTGGCCACAGGCATTAACACCATGGATTAAGTTCACTTAATTGATTGATTTGCATTTTGAAAAGTCTGGTAGGTTGAAATGATGCCTAGGTAAGGAATGAGTTTTCCTTTCATGTTTGTGTAGATGTGATACAACTGTTACAATGCACAAGATAAGAAATGATTATGATGCCATTTTAAATGTGTTGTGAGAATACATATATACATGAAAAAACTAACAATTTGTTTGGTTGTATAAAGAATGAATTGCATGAAGAAAAAGGTCATGGGTATGGCAATGTGTAAGTCCATAAGGAAGACCAATTGCATGTTGAGCCAAAATACTATTGGGAGGAAAGCCCCATGTTTGCGGACCTGGTTCCTGTGCGGAGCAAATCTGAAAATAAATAAGGAAATTGGAAAATTTGTGGGTGACAGATTTGCAATAAAATTCTGAATTTGAAATTGATAATGATATCTTATAAATTTTTGTATACCTGTGATACAGGTGAAAAGAAAATATTCGTCCAGAAAGGACAAATGAATGCTATCAAGATGAAAAACATGAAAGATGGTTATTATTGAGCCATGAGAACCCTGTGATAAGCCATGATCGCCTGGAACATGTTGTGTTGTGGTAACACAAGCTGGAGGGATGCCTTGGCAGAGCAAGTCTGAGGGACACCTCGACTGTAAGGATCAATAAAGTCTCTATAACTTTTCTTGTGCGAGAAATCCTTAGCAAGGCAAGAGGGATCGCCTGAGGAACTGTATAGCAGAGAAGGGGATGCCTGAGCTTGGGCCTAGAAGGTGAGTGACCGCAAGGAAGAGGAGACTTTGATAATCCTGGTAAACTATTGATTGGGATCATGCACACAATGGGTATGTCCAAGAAAAACAGTGATCCCAGATAACAAGATAGCCAGGTGGACGCAAATCTGCAGACTGCACAGATGAGTATTGTGTTGAATTATGAAAATTTTCTTGAATTTTATGCAACAATAAATTGTTTGCGTATGAAACCTTGATTAATATGCTTGTTGTCCAAAATTATTAAAGACGGGTTAAGAGTCCAGAAAGGACTTGATCAAGGAAGAGGATCAAGATTTCTGAAACAGTCGAAGGACAAAAGACATGACAGGTGTTACTGAGAAAGAACACCAAGGACGATGTTCCTTTTAAGGGGGAGGGGGTTGTAATACCCATGTTTCCCCTATCTTGTAATTAATCATTAAATTAGGATTACCATGTTGTGGCATGGGATCAATGTAAATGTATTATTTTTTGAGTTGCCAATTAATGACTATGGGGGTGAAGCCTTGAAGTATTGGTTGTGATATCAGTAGAGGAAAGAGTGAGGAAAACTATGGAAAAGATTCATTATGTGTATGACCTAAAATTTCCTCTTGTTGGGAATAACCAAGCCTCTCAGGATCCCAAGGGGAGAAAGCAGTTAATAAAGGAAAGGACTGGTGGTTGAACCATCAACCACCCCCATGAATGGAAGCATGGTTTGGCTGAGGAGACAAGAGACTGTTAGCCCGAAGTACCACAGAGTCCCGCAGACATAGGATGACCTGAGTTTCCTTCTGACAGAAGGAATAGGATAGGAAGGAAAACCTTCCCCAAAAAAGAAGGCAGAGGATAGATGGAGAAGAGAATGCACGATGCTCTCCAGCGGAAGAGGAATAGAAGGCCGCGAGCTTGATGCTGAGGGAGTGTCTGATAAGACTCGTCGAGGTCATGACAGAGAAAGAGACCTTTGAGGGCTTGCAGAGAGTAGGATAGATGCACCAAGGAAGAAGACACTACGAATGATATGCAGAAGACACAACCCGAGCTGAAGATAGCGAGATTGAAGCTAAGGGGTCATCTGATAAACCTTGCAGAGACTATGACAAAGAAAGAAAAACCTTTGAGGAACTGCAAAGAGTTCCCTAGTGATATCATGGCTTGGCACGGGGGTGGCCAGAGTGCTAAGAATGAATGCCTTTGAGCCTACGATTGGGTGGAAAGGAGAACACCCACAGTGAGTCAATTGGCTACAACCTATAATCGATAAGTATCTCATTTACCTTGAGCTCATGAATTGAAATGCATGTTTGAATGTCTGTGTACATGTCTAAGATCTGCAACATTTAATTTATAATGAGGATGCATGACTACGCTTCTGTAAAATGTTACATGCAAATGAATGAATGTAAGGCGATAAGTTAGGCCTCTGGGCAGGTTCGAAGATACCTCGCCTTGTCTTAGAACTTAGAGCTCTATGAATTCAGAGGGTGCCTCCTTCAAGCCAATAGCCTGAGAGTCCACAGGTTTGCGTCTACGACCTTAACTAAATTTCGGCTAAGAGTTAGGAGTGTAACCCTTAGAGCTTAACAAAGTATCCATGTGACCAAGGTCTAGGAACCCTACGCTAGCCCGAAAGGAGCTAGCCATTTCATCTTCGGGACTTCGGGACTTGTAACTCCACAATCCTCGAAAGTAGTCGAAGGCCAGAGTCACGAATCGACGAGGACCGTCAATCTAAGGATCTCGTTTGGATCTCTCTCAACCATTAGATTTGACGTAGGAAGGGAAGTGTTAAGCGCTTCAGCGAAGTCTTACTTTGGGATATTTGGAAAGGTCTAGAGCCAAAACTCCCAAACACCAAAGTCGCAGAGTAAATATGGACCATTGAACTGGAGGGACATGTGTCCACAGATCCACAGTTATCTAGGACTTCGGGTATTCAGTGACTTAGAAACGCATGAGTTTTCCCCGGAGGTCGGCAAGCCGGAGTAAATCGTGGTCGTAGGCTCTAGGTACACATGGCGACAGATCCAGCGTGGTTCGGAGGGAAAGTCGGGAGATACACGCCGAACTCCCGAATGTCGAACTGCCGAAGTAACGAGGATTGTTGGATGACTGGGTATGTGGCAAGTGATCCTGCGGTCCAGAGACTTCGTACTTCAGAGGAATTTGGTCAAGGGTTTTCAAGGAGTGAAAATCATCGAAGTCGCGAACACCAAAATAGATCTCGGTCGTTGATAGGAAGAGGACGCGTGGCGTCAGAGCTGAGAGTCCGGAGACTTAGCTCTTCAGGGGATTTTTGTTGAGAGGATTTGGTAAGCTCCTAAGTCGGAGCCGCGAAGTAATGAGAACCATAGATTTATGGATCTACGTGGAATTTTACGGGTCGTTAGAGTGAAGAACTGAGCCTTTATTAGCCTATGATGACGTGGCTTGATGACATCATTCGTTGTGACATGGACCCGCATTACGTGTGCCACATTTCACCCAGTTTTGGACAATTCACATACCCATTGTGCATGTTAGAGCATGACACATGTCACCCCTCGACCCTCGCCGTGTGTCAGCTATTGGTTCGTGCCCGCCTGACCAACATGGTCGGTGACGTAATCGGGACCCCAAGAGTTTGGGTAACTTCGAGGATTTTGGGGCATGTTATAATTTAGGAACGACCAACACCAAACATCGAACGTCGATCATCGAAGAGCCAAGGCCATGTGGGCGAGATATCAGGATTTCGAGAGTTTGGGCATAGTATGGTAAAAAGAAAGATTCAACAAGAATCATTGATCTCCGAGGGGCAAAAGTCTGATGACAACCGCCGACTGCCGAAACGTCGAAACATAGGATGTTCAATGCTAAACGTTGAATGTCGATCACCAAAGGGCTATGGCCCAACGAAAATCATCGATCATCAAAGGGCGAAAGTCTAATGACAACCGCAGACTGTCGATATGCAGAAACATAAGATGCTCAACGATAAACGTCAAACGTCGATTGTCGAAGGGCTATGGCCATGTGGCGATATTTCAGGACTTCAGGGATTAGAAAGAAAGAGTGTTCTGCGTCGACTGTCGAGCCCCTTTTAACCGTAGGATCTCGACGGAGGGCGTGGGCTGGTTATTTCCTCTGTTGTACGACGATCTGGGAAATTTGACAATACCGTTGGAACTCCAGAAGCTCGAGAGTTCCGAAGCACCGAAACCTTTTCTATGCAGACTCTTAGCTCCCAGTTTTTAGCTCGAGGTCACGGGGATGACCCCGCTAGCTGGTTTAAGCGCTTAACGGGAGATGGAAACTTCATAGGAGAAGAATAAGATGGTTCTGCTTGGTAAGGGACCGAAAATGAACCAAAGGAAATGAGAAAATTTGATGCCCCATCCCTAGAAAGGGTATTTATGGGTTGGGTGTGTTACAATAGGCAGTACAACACTCTGGCAGATTCTCTTTCAAAAGAAGCACTTGGGAAAAGGCTTGGGTGGATAAGGTTTGAAGACATTGTTGAGGAAGTTGTTGTTAGCTCTGGCTCTTCTTTCATCTTTTAGTTATTTCTGCTCTGGTATCATTCATTGGGGATGTTGTTTTTTGCTCA
This sequence comes from Picea sitchensis, assembly GCA_010110895.2. Classification (NCBI taxonomy): domain Eukaryota; kingdom Viridiplantae; phylum Streptophyta; class Pinopsida; order Pinales; family Pinaceae; genus Picea; species Picea sitchensis. The sequence goes on from SNQJ01S0083731.1 coordinate 15,720, forward strand.
TAAACTGTTTCATTTCAGTTGGTTGTAGAGTTTTAGTTCTTTGGATTTGAATTAGTTTTTGGACTATCTCTTGAAATTTGTTGTTTCATATGATGGAAATTTCAGAGGTGTAGTAATTTTGACAGAAAAAGGTCATGTCTTATGACTCTTTTTCATTCCATGTACTGTAAAGTTTCTTTTGATTCGTAATGAATAACATTGAAAGTGTTTTTTCCAGGGGAAAAAAAAAACAAATCAAAAAATGATAATATCAATTTAATAACAGATTACATAAAAATAGTGGATTTAATTTATTTCTTTGTTTATCTATGAATGATATTCAGGTAAGAAGTTAATAATAAGGACAATATCAATGATGTGCACACAATAATAATAACAAGAACAATTTGTTTTATTAGTCCCTCCCAAAGCCTCGGACTATAGCAATTGATTTTGTGTTGACCACAGATTAGTGTTTTGCGTGGACTAAAAATTTATCACTTTTATGTATAGTTTAACTTTGTTGTTAGCAATTCAATTTTATTTGTTGGATTGTGATTGGTCCTTCAAAACAAAATCTTATTGTCGGGTCGACAACGACAATTTAATAGGCGATTTAATTATGCAGATGTATTGCATGGTTGGGAGGGATGCAGGTACTAGTGGTAAAGTTCTGAGACGATATCGATTCTCAAAGCTTGACACTGTGTTCGTTGTAGAATGTAGAATATGCAAATGTATTTATTATTATACAATATATAGACAGATTTTAATAAATATAAATAGATTTTTGTGTACTATATGGGATGGTTCTATGCGGGGGCTTTTATGGATTGCAAGGAGTTTTAATTGAGTTTGTTTGTTCAAAGTAATTGTTGTTGAGTTCTTTGTGTGGTAATATGATATAATGTGCTACCAGCGAGAAAGATGAGGTTATTCTAAAGTAGGAAATGTTGCAAGTAGTGATTTACTACGCATGAATTTGAGCTTCAACAAATCTATGCCAGAGGGTGAAAAAATCTATGAGCCAATTTGGTTGTATGTGAAGTGCAGTTGGCTCTGTTCGTGCATAGTGCAATTAGTTTTGCTCTATTGTTGGTTGGAGTGGTTGATTGTTCTTTTTTTTTGCAAGGGCGATTTAAGTGGGTCATGTTTTCTTACAGAAAGTGTGCAGGCCAAAGACAATTAAAGGTTGATAGGGAAAAAAAGGTGTGTTGTGTGTTGTGAGTTGCAGGAGTTGTGGTGTTGGGCTTCTGCAAATCTATGTCTGGGGGTAAGAAATAATGTGCGTTGTGTGGTATATTGAAAGGAAAATTGCAAATTGATTCTTATTATGCGTGGTGCAGTTAGTTCTAGTATGTTGTTGGTTGAGATGGTTGGTTGTTGTTTTGTTTTTTGTTTGCAGAGACGATTTAAGCGGGTCAAGATTTCTTACAAAAAGTGTGAACGTCAAGGACAATTAAACATTGACAGAAAAAAAAGGGTTCAGAAAGATGAAAATATTATCAATGTTCAAGTGTTGCGAGTTGCAAGTTGCAGAAGTTGTGGTGTTGGGCTTCTGCAAATATATGCTTGAGGGTAAGAAATCTTGTGCATTAGGTGTTATATGGCAAGGAAGATTAGAAACTGATTCTTATTTTGCATCTGCAGATATGGATATTCAGTTATGTTTGTTGGACAGATGCAATTAGTTTGTGTGCTTGTTGCCTAAGAGTATATGTTTGATGCATAGTGCAAGTGTTGTGTTTTGTTGGGGTTTGTTCTAGTGTTTTATTAAATCTTGTTCCTATTCCTATAGAAACTCTGTGGAAAACAATGAAAGTTGTATAGGGAAAAACCTTTGGGCGTAGTGCAATTAGTTTTGTTGTTTTACTGGTTGAAATGGTTGGTTTTTTTTTTTCGCAGAGATTGTTTAAGCAAATCAATGTTTGATTTTATAATGTTCTTTGCGTGCTAAGATGATATAGTGTGCTACCAGCAAGAAAGATGAGGTTCTTTAGAAGTTGTAAATGTTGCAAGTATCAATTTACTACACATTAATTTGGGCTTCAACAAATCTATGCTAGAGGGTGAGAAATCTTGTGATCCACTTTGGTTGCATGCGTGGTGCAGTTGCTTCTGTTTGTGCGTAGTGCAGTTAGTTTTTCTGTATTGCTGGTTGGAATGGTTGATTGTTGGTTTTTTTTTTTTTTCAAGGGCGATTTAAGTAAATCAGAGTTTCTTGCAAAAAGCGTGATGCCGAAGATAATTAAAGGTTGACTAGAAAAAAAAGGCGTGTTGTGTGTTGCAAGTTGCAGGAGTAGTGGTGTTGAGCTTATGCAACTCCATGTCAAAGGGTAAGAAATCTTGTGCATTTTGTGGTATATTGCAAGGAAAATTGCAAACTGATTCTTATTTTGTGTGGTGTAGTTAGTTATAATATGTTTTTGGTTGAGATGGCTAGTTGTTGTTTTATTTTTTGTTTGCAAAGGTGATTTAAGTGAGTCAGGGTTTGTTACAGAAAGTGTGGATGCCAAGGACAATAAACATTGACAGGAAAAAAAAAGGGATTTAGAAAGACAAAGGTGTTGTCAATGTTCAAGTGTTGTGTGTTTCGAGTTGTAGCAATTGTGGTGTTGGGCTTCTACAAATATATGCCAGAGGGTAAGAAATCTTGTGCATTGAGTGCTATATGGTAAGGAAGATTAGAAACTGATTCTTATTTTGTGCTTGCATATATGGATATTCAGTTATGTTTGTTGGGCAAACGCAATTAGTTTGTGTGCTTGTTGTATAAGAGTATATTCTTGATGCATAGTGCAAGTGTTGTGTTTTGTTGAGGTTTGTTCTGGTGTTTTATTAAATCTTGTTCCTATTCCTGCAGAAACCATGTGGGACAAAAACAATCAAAGTTGTACAAGAAAAAACCTTCATGCGTAGTGCAGTTAGTTCTGTTGTTTTATTGGTCGAAATAGTTTGTTATTGTTTTGTTTTTTTGCAAAGGCAATTTAAGCGGGTCAATGTTTGTTTTGACAATTTGTTGGCATTCCACATTGGTGTATCTTATGTGCTTTGTACATGGTTTTTTGCCTGGGGTGGTGAACATTCGGTCTATTTTCAATTAGTGTGAAGATATTTTAAAGCAATTCTTATTTTGCATATGAAAATATGGATATTCACCTATGTTTCTTTGATAGATGCAATTGGTTTGTGTGCTTGTTGTCTAATAGTATATGCTTCATCCATAGTGTAGGTGTTGTGTTTAATTGGAATTAGATCTTGTGTTTTGTTTAGGGTCATTGTGGTTTATCATATGCAAAATTGTATGTGTTGATGGTTTTCTTTGAATTTCATTTGCATTTGAAGATGCAGATAACTACTTTTTTTGAAAGATATTGGGATGTGCAACCCAATGTTGCCTATGTGTGAAGCAGTTTTCTTAGACAATTTTTTTGTATCGCACACAATTGTTTCTTCTGTGCTTTGTACAGTTTTTTGCATTGTACAGTAAACATTCAGTTTGTTTTCAATTGTGTGATGTCTTTACACTGCGGTGCTTTGGTAGTTCAACAGTTTCAATGATTTTGTGATGAACATGTGTGGGAACTCGTTGCATCTATGTCTTTTGACATTTTCATTTACATTTGGAGATGTGGTGGTTTTGTAGGGTGGCACTTGCAATCTCGCATCTCGGTGGTTTTGGAGGGTGGCACTTGCGGTTCCACATCTCGGTGGTTTTGCAGATGGCTTTGTTTCTTGCATGTTTTCCGAGTGCACATAGCTATTAGTTGTGTGCATTAGCATTAGACATAGGTGCATGGTGGGAATAATAAATACTTGCTCTATTTTCGACTGTTGTGTGGAAGAAAAACATGTTGACAAGCTATTATGCTTATGTGGGTCCACATTTGCAATAGTTCTATACTTTGTTGTAATGTGTTTATTGTTTGTGCGGGTGATTTTGCTAGTACGATATGGCAATGATGTTTGCGGAAACCTGCTTTGCAAAGAAATCGCTCAGACTATTTTAAGTCCTCGTGCAGTTAATCTATTCTTTGAACGCTTGTACAGAAATTTCATATTGCTTGTGATCTGGCATTGTCGTGCTTGGATGCTTCGACAATTATGCAATTCATGTAGCTATTCTTAGGACTATCTATGTTTGAGCCTTGTGCCCAGAATTGACACACGTTGTCCTCCTGCATTATTGTAGTTTCGCACTTCCGCATTTCAAATGGTTCGACATCTGTGATTGTGGTGAGCAAAGTAATTTGCAAGATATATTACATATTTATTGGAAATTCATTTGCTATGATTTAGAAGCAAAGAGTAGACATTCACTTAGTCTGTTTTGAAGATACATAAGGCTTAAAGATGCATAGTTCCAAATAGACCAAGCATAGCTATGTGAGTTGCATACATGGCGAGTACCAACACAAGGACTGATAATAGAGCAGGAATTTTCTCACTCTACTTTGAATCATTTTACGCCCCACACACTTGTACTTAATGTACTTAGGTCGTTGTGTTTTTAAGTGTTGTGCGAGGAGCCGATACAAGCCAACTTACCACATTACTACACTTGCACAACTCTGCATTTCCAATAGTTCTGCATTTGTGATTGTGATAAGCCACATAATTTGTAAAATAGGTCATAGGTTTATAGTAAATTGATTTGTTCCCATTTAGGACCAAACACATCTACATGCAATAAGAAGCAGATGTGTTGTGTATTTGTAGAATGTTTGGTGGATTTTTATTGTTGTTATTTATTTTCGAAAGGTGTCTGATATAAGATGCTCTGTTGTTAAGCATTGTGTAGAGAACTAACATAGGGCACCTTTCTGCATTGCTACACTTCCACACCTCTACATTTTCAATAGTTGCACATCATGTTGGTTGTGGAGCCTAATTATCTTCCTGATTCAAAGGCCTTTTGTTTTTGGTCATGTTTATACCCCATGAAGTATTTACACCCCAGAAGATGTACACTTTTCCACGCGGGGGAGTGCAGAGGGGGCTTACCCCCTCTGCGAGGTCAGAAAAATTGCCTTGTAAATGTATAATGTAATTTCATTGTAAATATGGACCATTCATTATAAGGTCGCAGATCTAACGATAGAAATTATGTTAGGGTTTTTTTCCCTAGAAGGCAACCCTCTGTTATGAGGGAAATGTATTGTGGCTATGCATTATGGCAAATATTGTGTTATGAGATAGGAGACTGTGATAAAAAGAAGAGGAAGTTACAACAGGTTTGTTGTAGGTTGTATCCCTTCATTTGTTGGATAATAATAAAGGAAGCACCTGGAAATTTCTTTGGTGGACGTAGCCCACACTGGGTGAACCACATATATTTGTGTCTCTCTTGTATTGTGTGTCTTCTATGTTTTATTTCCACATTTGTTTTATTTTATTGCTCCACGGTCCTGTTTTTCTAACAATTGGTATCAGAGCGAAAGGTAGCTCGCAGGAAAGGAGGGTTCCTAGTTCGAGTGGGCGAAATGGCAGAAGATGGAAAGTTTAGGGTTGAGAAATTTAACGGCCAAAACTACCAGTTATGGAAGGTGCAGATGGAAGATTATTTATATCAGAAGGATCTATTCCTACCATTGGGCAAAGTAGCAAAGAAGCCGACGACCATGAAGGATGAAGAATGGGAGATTCTTGATAGAAAGGCTCTAGGAACGACACGGCTGAACTTGGCAGCATCGATGACTTTTAATATTTCAAAAGAAAAGACAACGAAGGATTTGATGGATGCATTGGCTAAAATTGTATGAAAAACACTCAGTGTCCAATAAGGTATTTTTAATAAAGAGATTATTTAATATGAAGATGTCAGAAGGTGGGTTTGTTGCAGATCATTTAAATGATTTTAATACGGTTACTAATGAACTAAGTTCTGTAAAAGTGGACTTTGATGATGAGGTCAGGGCTCTTCTAATCTTGTGCTCATTGCAAGAAAGCTAGAACGACTTGGTCATCGCTGTAAGTAACTCTGTCTCTGGTTCAAATACTTTAAAATTTGATGATGTTGTTGGTGTTATCCTTAGTGAGGAAATGCGATGGAAAAGCATAGGTGAGACATCAGGTAATGCGTTGAACATGGAGAACAGGGGAAGACAAAA
>SNQJ01S0083733.1:0-21443 GCA_010110895.2 Picea sitchensis
ACCTCAAGGGTTTGATATAATAAAGTTGTGTTTTTCTATATTGTTCTTCTATATCAGTTGTGGTGCTTTTTTATTCAGTATTGAGTTCTTAACAGAGTGTCCAGGGGGGAGTCTGTGGATTTCTTCAGTACTACTGGGGTGATTTCCTTATGAAGGATCGACCTGAAGGGTGAAATGACAAATTTGACCACTGTGGTAGGTGGGGCTTCTTTCTCCGCCATAGGGCTGGGAACTGTGGTTGTTTTGGGTCTCTTAGTATGTAACTGGAACTCTTCAGACGACACCTCCGTGACAGGCAGAGATGATTCTTGTCAAGGCCTTTTTTCCTTGGGGACTTGTGGCATGGAAGTTGGTGGTACAGTGGTAGGGGGAACCTGCTGTTCCACTTCAACCAAGGTGTCAGGCACCCACACTGTCTGATTAGTGAATTTCTCAATCTCAGGCTTAGCTTCGTGAATGTACGAGATATTTTTGTTCTTCACCCGCATTTCTAAGATGATCCCATATGGATCATAATTCCATGGGAAGCTCATAAAGAACTTCATTTATTTCAACATCCTGTCAGCTTCTTCTCTGGCGCCTCGACTGTTGCAGATGAAGGAGTCAATCTGGCCCTTGATTCGAAGCTGCTGCTTTTTCTTCGAATACACGAAATGGATATCATCTGAATCCATGATTTGTCTTATGTATTCTAGAGAAAAGATTCTTACCGACACATACTTAGGCAGGTTGTAAGGTGCCAACTTGCACCCGAATACTCTGATCTCGATATGGTTTTGATACAGGTACCAATCTCTGGTCTTGGTGTTGTCCGAGAGATGCAGAATTCTCTAGACTTCGTCATTTATTTGAGGCTTGGGCCTACCGCTCAACATGCTTACCACAGGGTGGTAGAACAAATCGATGAAAGCCTTGAATCTATACTATGTGGAGTTGTGCTTCAGCAAAGAGGTCCATGCTGTGACTGGATGAGGCCTTCCATCTCCGTCCATCTTCTGCATGGAGAAACTAAGCTTATCTACTTGAAAGTAAACAAACATGTATGCCATTATAGATGAGTATATGAACATGCCTTCCATGCCAAAATTCACGAACTGTTCGTGAATATTGTCGGCCAAGAAGTAGTTGTAATCAAACTGTGTTGTGGGTTTTTCATCATTGGAGAAAATGGATAGAAAACCAAGAATGGGCTCATCTACCCACTGGTCGGAATAGTAACCTAACAGAGCACAAAGGGAGGAAATGACCTGGTTTCCCTTGGTGGAGAACATGGATGATGGGTAAGGGGGATTTGTGGAAGGGAATTGAGCAGAGGTGGGAAGGAAAAGCTCGAAAATTTGAGCTCTCTGGGGAAAAGTCATCTTCTAGTATGACTCAGTAAGGATTTCTAGGTTGAAAGGGGACGCAGATTCGGCACGGGGAATTTGCATCATTTGGTCTATGTCTTCGGGCATGATGAGGAACAGGGTGTCTCCGGAAGAGGAGATGACGACTCTTTGTTCAGGAATATAGTGAGCTTGGCATTTAAGTGCAAACTCGGGAAAATGGTGGATCTGGGGAAAAAGGTAAAGGGGCAAATTGGACTCCCAGAGTCCAATTTCATCGCTCTGGTCCAGGAAAACCTCCCTGAGAGGAAATCACCTGGTTTCCCTTGGTGGAGAACATGGATGATGGGTAAGGGGGATTTGTGGAAGGGAATTGAGCAGTGGTGGGAAGAAAAGATCAAATATTTGAGATCTTTGGGGAAAAGTCATCTTCTAGTATGACTCAAGAAGGATTTCTAGGTTGAAAGGGGACGCGGATTCGCACTGGGAATTTGCATCATTTGGTCTATGTCTTCGAAAGTGATGAAGAACAGGGTGTCTCCTAAGAGGAGATGATGGCTCTTTGTTCCAGAATATAGTGAGCTTGGCATTTAAGTGCAAACTCGAAAATGGTGGATCCGGGGAAAAAGGTAAAGGCACTGACCCCAGAGTCCACCTCCTCATCGCTTCAGTCCGTGAAAACCTCCCTGGACCATGACCTGGAGTTTGAGAAATCGAATCTCATTTGGTGGCTCCACGCATCAACTGGCCCCATCGAATCAACGGATCTTGTCCAGTTGACGAGGCGTGAGAAAAGATTCTCTCCCCGCTTGTCTTGGCTTTGGTGCCATCTCCGCATCGCGATTCGCAAATAACACGGGTTAGTGGGCCGACCGACCAGGATGAAGGCGAAGGAAATGTAATGGAGGAGTAAGAGGTAAATTTTTCTGGTATGATGGATGAATAGTGAATGAAGGGAGAATAACGGTAGTTTCATTTAAAAGTGGGGTCGGTTGGGTTCGGGATACAGGTCAGCAGGATAACGGGTACGTTATGCCAAGTAATAAATGGACAACGGGCCGCCGGTGAGATGGAAGGTGACCGGCCAAAACATATGGACGGGTGACATGGATGTTAGAGATTGGAGGTGAAAGTGACAATAAGGGGCTGGTCATGAGTGAAAAGGTAGGGGTCACGCGCTATGGATGACATAACTCGTATAAGGGAACAATCGGAAGATGACGCCCATTAGTACCTGGCCGCCGACAGCGGATGGTGATGGGACTTCGAGACCAATATATTTATGCCACACATGACACCGGCCGAGGGGAAAACTATTCGACCCGCCTCTGCTAAAAAGCAGAAGAATAGTCGTGGGGGTCCGGAATCCACTAGGGTCATTGATTCACGCGCCCTCTTCCTCGTCAGCAGCATCTTAGTGCACCGCTTATCATTCATTCGATTCAAGCAGCTGGGTAGAACCATCGGGGTCCGGAATCAAATCTGGACCGCGGATTTACGTTCTTCTTGGACCGCCCGTGACTACGCGCAGTCTTTGTTACCGCTTTCCTGACCCCCGTTAAAAGCGTAACTGGCTTGGGGCCCTGAATGCTCTGCGGCGCCGTAGATCCAGCCGCGATCTAGACCGGCCAAATGTGCAAGTATAAATGGGGAGCGGAAAATCACATGTGTTGGGGGGGGAAATTAGGATACATGCATTTTATGGATTTTTCCCCAGATTTTCAAAGAGACACCACCATGGGGTTCGAATTAACCATCTTTTAAGCATTGGAACATTGTGCAATCTTAACCTCAAGCTAGTTTTATTGGATGGAACAATAAAGCAACTAACCTATGTTCTAAACTAGTTTCCTATGACAACTAACCCAAATTAAACTGCTAATAAGAAATTATTTTAATTCTCGGGCTATCTAACCGATTAGACACCACCGATGATTCATTAATCTAACCTATACACTTTGGTTAAGATTAAACTCTTTAGCCAAATCATTCACTACCCTATCAACATCACTTTAAAAAAGAACTTGGCCATGATTGAGCATGGGCTGCTAGTATTATTGCATGGGCTTCTTTATTTCACCTCCTTTATGTCTCTTTTTTTTTTTCTTTTCTTTTCTTTTTCTTCTTTTTCTTTTCTTTTTTTTTTCAAATTATTTGCGTAATGAAAAAATCATTTGTCAACAAAAAATAATAAAGACAGATAATATCCCGCCACTACATCTCCCCATAACTTATGGGTGATAAATACCGATGCACGACACAATGAAACTACCATAAACCATTGATGGCTTCTGCTAGAATTGAGAAACCCCTGTAGGATCGCTTTAGGAGATGAAGAGTCTCCAAGCTTTCTTAGTAAAGGAAGATGATGAGAGTGGAAGCCTGATAATCAAATATTTGATCAAAATCTGGATTAGGGGTCAAAAATTTGCTCAAATTCAAAGTGATCGGAATGCTATGAAAATCAGTACATTAAGGCCCCGCCTCGCCTTCCTAATTCCTGGCCAGATATTTATTTCTTTCTGCCAAACGGAGTCCGCGATGGAGAAGATATCAACTGCTCAATCGCCAAACGTAAAAAAAAATGGGATGTTGATCGGCACCGTGATACCAGACGGATGTTGACGGGCTTTGATGGTATGATGACGCGTATTGAGCCGACCGCACCCTGTCGACGGGTGGTTTGTGATTAATGGCAGCTGGACCGAATGAGGTTTCAACACGGCATCTATTGAGTTAATGGAATGGTGCCATCGGCCCAACATACGCCATCAACGCCATTGGCTATTAGTCAATAGGTTGGTTTATTAAAATTTGTATGGTTCCGCGGGGTTCGACCCCCGGATCTCTCTCCACCATTGAAAGCTTTTACAAAGTCCACCCACCAACGCACCACGCTAATAATAGTTCTTAATAACCATATGTTTAAACTTTTATTTAAAGTTGAAACTATTACATTTTTATGTTGGTTCTGGTCGGGCTTAGCCTGTTCAGCTGGCTTCATGGTGCTATATGTGACCGCGGACGGCTTTGGCGCCGGGTTTCCAAATGTTAAAACTCACGTCATATCGCCGCATTTTCATATGACCGCTAATATTTAAACTATAATGAATGTGTTGTGGATTAAACCCCCGGGTCTATGCAACTACATATGACCTATTGTATTATATGTGTGCGGGAGGTATTACAAAATGGAGCCACCTGCTATATTAACCTATATATGACCATAGTCATTTATTAAATGGCTACATTTGGCTTAACAACAGAATTTCATGGTTACTAAGGCATATGACCGTTGTCACTGATCATACGATATGTGTTGGGTTTGTGTTATGTTTAACCGGTTAACACCCACAACTAGCCACTTGTCACTTCTATACATTGAATCCGTGAACTAGCCCTTTATGCGCGGGGAATCGCACATATGGCCCCCATGCCCAACACCTCCGGCCTTCTGGGCTTTAGTTTCGCTTAACGGTATGGGCCATAACCACTCAAAAAGGCTCGTGTGTCAGGGCATGGAAAACGCAGGCTGTGTTCATTGGACACACAAAAGTAAAATGGCTAATTCCAGATGTGAAGCTTGAAGGGAAAAATGGCAGGAGGTCTAACTTTTTGAGTTTTGGCCAAATGAGGTGCCTAAAAAAGCCCAAATTTAGGGTTTTGACATTTCGAGTCCATTGGCACTATCTTCACAGAAATTTGAAGACTTTTCAGAGGGTTTTACACCATTGAAGTTTGAGGAAGCTCCAGGAGCTTGAAGCCCTCATTGTTTGAGCATTGCTCAGATGAGTACATGTCTATTTTCTGAGACCTGAATAGTCATTTTGACTAATTATTATGTTCTGAACACATTGGGATAGGTTTCCAATCCATTGGAGGACTTCTACAGTGTTTTTCCATAGATACTGTGTGGAAGCTTGGAGGCCACCAGTAGGGAGAGGCCAAGTGATTGGATGAGACAAGATCCATTTTCAGAGTTCTAATAGTCATTTTGGGGTTTTATGTATTCTCAACCCAATGGTACAATCAGAATATCCATTGGAGTTGAGAAGAAGCCTATAAAATAACATTTGACAAACTAATCCCAAAGAGCTAAGTCCATTGAATGGAGGCTCAAGGAAGATGCAAATCGCTGTGAGGGGTGAACTCCTTTATCACCTTGTTATTGCTGTGAGTTTGTTGTGTTATTTCTGTTGCACTTTATGTTGCTATGTATTGGTTTATAGAACCTAAATAACCTGTTAAATGATCATTTCCTCAACACATATACATTTCGACAAGAAGAAGCATGAACTTAACACATAAACCATCTGCATATTTTAACACATGAAGCAAGGTCCTCAGAAGGTTTATTTTAATGAAGTGAGGGTGCTTGCATAGCATAACAAGTCAGCCTTCTATTTTCAAATCAAATGGTATCAGAGCATAGTTTATTTTTCTCATGCATTTGCCAATGATAGCTTGAGGTTTAGCCGTTGGAATGGCTTGTGCAAGTTTTGTGTTGAAGTTTGCTATCTTGCAAAGATGGGGGAAGCTTCAAACATGGATATTTCTCATACATCTTCCTAATCTAAGTTCTTTGACAAAGAGATGTTTAAGGCATTGTTAACCATGAAGGATATGGTACAAGAGTTGTGGAAAAGATAGAGAAGAGAGCATTGTCCTTCAAGAGCAAATTTGATGGCCAAGGAAGGAGGAGAAAGACCAACTCTTGAAAGTTGCATGAGATGGAGAAAACAACTCCATGAAGCAAAGGAAACCCTAACCAAGTACATGCATGAACATGAGGTATGTAATGTTGGGTTTTCTTCAAATTCCTCTCAAGAAGAATGCTTTGTGTTTTTGAAAACCACACAAAAGGAATAGGGTCCAAGTTATCGTTAAAAATGGCCATGAAGGTAAAGGGTTAGGAAAGCATGCACAAGGCATTGTTGAGCCTATTGTTGTTGAAGAGAGACCTAAGTATTGTGGTCTTGGTTACGAACCAATTGATGGAGCAAATTCCAAAGTTGAGGAGACAATGGAAAAAGTTCCGCTATTCAAATTTTGTTTTAAGTTCACCTCCTCAAGAAGGCTTTTAAAGGTGAAAGTTCAAGAACTTTGTTGAAAGTTCAATCTTTTCAAAGATGCAAAAACTTGTGTTCAAGATGAATGTAAATGTGTGAACAAAAGAGTTGTGACAGCCATGAGATCTAGAACAAATTTGTTGTCTTCAAAAGAGAGTTTATAATCCTCTCAAGTTCACCTCTTCAAGAAGGTTATAAAGGTGAATGTTCAAGGTATAAATCATTTCATAATTCCAGCTTTTGATTATGTTAAGCATGATAAATTTGTACGTAAAAATGGAAGAAAAGGACCGATGTACATATTGTGGTTTATATAACCATCATGTTTCAAAATGTTGGAAAAGATTGACCACTTTCTGGAAACTTTCCAAGCAAAGGCACATGAAAAGAACATGCAAAAGATTTCCACTCACTGCCAGAAGAGGGGTCATCTCATTGACCAATGTTGGACATTGCATCCAACCTCTCATCCACGCCACAAGAAGCAGTTGGATAAAAATATTGGCAAGAACGCAGAGATTTCATCATTGATGTGAGTCAAGATGATTCACAAGAAGACGACTTTCAGCATAAGAATTCACCATTGAGTTGGCTCGGTAAGAAATGGTTAGATTTCTTTGAGCAAGTAAGGCTTGCATTTTTTCTACAGTAGATGCACATTTCAGCCTTATCTTTCATTTTGTTGAAGTTTGACAAGTTGCAGCAGCTATCACCAATTGCAAGATGCAAGTTTGTACGTGAATGCATTTCCCTTTTGAATGCATTACTCTGTGTGTTATACCACCCTCGCCAAGAACATAAAAAGAGGGTGTACGCCCATTTGTTATAGCCATTATATTTATATCTATATTCAGCTCCTTTAGTACCCACATGCTTTGGGTTCAAGTACCTATGTTTATAATCGGAAGGAGAGTTGAAGAGCTATGCAATACGCATTTGGTTTCCAGGGAGTGCATAAACAATGAACTTGATGTTAGTTCATCATGAATGACTCGCCGTAGCAGATTGGTTTGTCAAGCTTCTTAGACTTGACATTTTGACGTGGTTTGTAAGTTGATTTTGAGTACCCAAGATGCGTAAGAAAACACCATGTGCTTTGAAGAAGCACAAGATGCGATAGTTTGTTTGAAGAGAAAAGACTTTGCTGGCATCATTTTCAATCTTGTATAATTTGTTTCAAGATTGATGGTTTTCTTGGCTTCTGTGACAAGATGTCACAGAAAGTTTTCTGTTCTGATTGGAGAGCATCAGTTGATGCCAAAGAGTTCGAAGAGGGACTTGATTCGCAGTGGGAAGGATGGCAGTCTTCCGCTACCAGAGAATAGTTGGTCAGCAGCAGCCAGAGAACAAGGGTTGAGGGACATAGCTAGCTGCAGTGCAAGGCATGTCAAAGTATCCAGTGATTGTCAAAAGACTTTTCAAGCAGAATCAGTTGATAGAACTTGAAAGCCGAAGAGTATTGGAAACTCGGGATCGATAATTATGTTTTGTGGGTCCAAACCTTTCGAAGAAATCAAAATCGACCAGGGTCGTAACTCTGTTCAAAATTCAAAGTGCCTGCACGCGACAAAATGGTGCCATTAAGGGCCCGCCCTCGACCCCTTGACCGGGCGGTATATTTACTTTCTCAAACAGAGTCCTATGGAGAAGATATCGCGACCGCTCGAATCGGGCCAAACGAAAAAAAATGGGATGCCGACCGGTAGTCCCACAAATACACGCGGGATGTCGTATTACGGCTTGATGGTACGATGATGTGGCTGAGCTGACTGGGCACTTGCTGGATGTGACATTTTGATTACCGGGCATTGACCTAATGAGGTTTCACACGCGGCATCTATTGAAAGCATTGAATGGTGCCACGCGGGTCTGCCATACGCCATCGGCACCCGTTTATTGGCTATTAGTCAATAGGTTGGTTTATTAAAATTTGTATGGGTCCATGGGGTTCGACCCTCGGAACTCTCCGTTCATTGCTTTTACAAAGTCCAATTCACCAATGCGCTGCGCAATAGTTCTTAATAACCATATGTTTAAACTTTTATTTAAAGTTGAAACTATTACATTTTTATACGGTCTGGGCCGGGCTTAGCCCCATCCTGCGGTTTCTATGGTGTTATATGTGACCGTGACTTAGCTTTTGCGCGGGGTTTCAAATGTTAAAACTCACAAACATCTCGCACATTTTCATATGACCGGGCACATTTAAACGGTGGGTGCGGGAAATGTGTTGTGAATTAAACCCCCGGGTCTATGCAACTACATATGACCTGTTGTATTATATGCGCACGGGAGATATTACAAAATGGAGCCACGGTTATATTAACCTTTATATATGACCATGCCATTTATTAAATGGCGCGCATTTGGTTTAACAACGGAGTCAGCCCATGGATACGGGCTCCAAGGCATATGACCATGTCACCATTGATTGCGCACGTGATATGTTTTGGGTTTTAGAAGAGGTTTAAATGGTTAACACCCACACAACTAGCCACTTGTCACTTATACATTGAACGGTGGAACTTAGCCCTTTATGCGCTGGGAACGTGGCCATATATGGCCCCCATGCTCAACACCTCCATCCTCGGGATTTAGTTCAATTAATGGTATGGCCAGCTTTGGCACCAATTTCGAAAGGTGCACGTGTGCTGAGTTTAGGCACAGAAAAACGCAAAATCCAGGTTCATTGACACATAGGTGCGAAATGGCTATCCGTAGACAAAAGAAGCTTGAAGGGAAAAATGGCGGTGGAGGCCTAACTTTTGAGTTTTTGGCCAAATGAGGTGTCAAAAGCCCAAATTTAGGCTTTTGGACGCTCTGAGTCCATTGACACTATTTTCACAGGCATTTGAAGACTTCTTTGCAGGTTTTACACCATTGAAGTTTGAGGAAGCTCTAGGGAGCTTGAAGCCCCATTGTTTGAGGCATTGCTCGATGAGTACATAGTTCATTTTCCGAGACCTAATAGTCATTTTTGAATAATTATTACGCTCTCAACACATTGGGATAGGTTTCAGATCCATTGAGGAATTTTACAGGTGTTTTTCCACAAAGAATCTCAGGGAAGCTTGAGGTCACATGTAGAAGAGGTCAGGATTGGATGAGACAAGATCCATTTTTAGAGTTCTAATAGTCATTTTGGGGTTTTTATGTATTCTCAACCCAATGGTACAATCCGTGAAATCCCATTGGAGTTTAGCAGCAGCTTGTAAAAGAACATTTTACAAACTAATCCCACAGAGCCAAGTCCATTGAAGGAGGCTCAAGGAGATGTAGCCCGCAGAGGGGTGAACTCCCTTTATCACCTTGTTATTGTTGTGAGTTTGTCGCGGTTATTTGCTGCACTTTTATGTTGTTGTATTGGTTTATAGCACCTAAATAACCTGTTAAAGGATCATTTCCTCACACATATACATGGACAAGAAGAAGCATGAACTTAACACATAAACCATCTTGCATATTTTAACACATGAAGCAAGGTCCTCAGAAGGTTTATTTTAATGAAGTAGAGGGGAAGCCAGATAGCATAACAAGTCAGCCTCTATTTTCAGATCAAAAAATAGAGAAGGTGAGCTCTCGATCAGCCACAAAGAAGCATCTAAGAGTCTCAACCGCCAGAGAGGCCGAGGAATCTCAACATAACATCTAGTGACGCTGAACGCATGGGAAAACGGCCGTAGAAGTCAAGAGCCACGATGATGATCAGGAAGGGAACTCGAGAGGTGGAGGAGATAGGTGTGGTATGAGCATGCATAGGAATGGAAAATATTGCATGCACAAGATGCAATGTAAGATATATATACGCATTGCAGAAGAGATGCATTTTGCTATTGTTGTTGGAGCATGTTGTGGTTGTTGTTATTGAAGGTAATTCATGTGCGAAGAAGGAGGGGAGTGCAACAACCGGTCTGAAAGAAGAGGAACTGCAAGAATGGACATGGAGCACGTATAATAAAAACACAAAAGAACAGACAAATACAAAGGATAAAAGCGTAGTGTTATGATGAGGCGCATGTGAGCAACAAAATGCAGAACAGCTGATGAAACTGGTAAGCCATTGTTGAACGCCATCAATGTAATAAGTTTCAAGAGCAAAGTTTTTTCTATTTCGTGGTGGAAGGGAGGGTGCTAGGAGGACTGTTGTCCCCAGGTCTGGGCGGGTGCTTGAACACAGAGTTGTGGGATCTCCATCCGGTTGCAGGTTAAGGTTGTAGGGTGGCGCAAGGGAGAACTCTTGTTCTCTCAAGCAGTACGTTGCCTGTATGATTGAAGTTGGTGCTTCCATCTAGTGGGTTTTAGAAGATATTCTGGGAGTTGGTTTTTCCATCTAGTTGGTGCTAGAATTCTTAGGGAGTTTGTGCTTCCTCTAGTGGGTGCTAGAGAAAAACAGAGTTGGTGTTCCTAAGTTGCAGCCTTAAAAATGTAATAGCCTCATTATGAGTTGGTGCTCATGTGTATGATAATGTAAAGAATGTAACTATTACTTATCATATAAAGAAAAGAGGTTTTTACCCCTTTATGGGTTTCCTCAAGAAATATCCGTCTCTATATACATGTGTGTGGACTCCATTTAATGTGCCTTTGTTTATCTCTCAAGATATTGTGATCATCATTGAGTGCCTTGTAAAGATTTTTAAAAGAAGCTATTGTTTAAGCACGGTAACAACTAATTCACCCCCACTCTCAGTTGTCCAACACCCTTCTGAGTACATATGTGTCCCTATTATTATTCCTATAATATATCTCTCTTCTTGAATGCATCCCTCTGATTCCCTAGACTACAATATTTTGGTTCCCTTGTCATGTGAATTGAATTGGGACAAGCTAGAAAATTTGATCTTGGATGGAATAATTGCTCGAGATACTCATGGAATTGTTTGAGATTCTCATGGAAATAAAGAAGATTGCATTGAATAGGAATGTTGGGAATCCTTCTTCCTAGTCGGTGAGAGAATCTTGAGGAAATTTGACACTACGTGAAATATTTATTTTTTAATATTCCAGGTGATGTCGTGTGAAGGATTTTAAATTATTCATTCAAAAATGGTGGCGCTGATAATTTTCAAAGGGTTTCTCATGAAAATTTGTTAGGTTAAATTTGACTTAGTAAAAGAGTCAAAGTTGTTAGGTCAACACTAGTGGTTTCAAGCACATGGTATTGGTGATATGTGGTATTGATCCTGTGATATTTCATGTAATGAAGCCTTTAATTAGGATGAGGAGACTCCATTGTAATGGGCCCGAATGTGAGCGGTGAAGGTTCACTTGGCAAGGGTCGGAAGGTTGGTCAGCTTTACCGGGTTTGTCCAAGGACAATAATATATATATTGTTGGCTAGTTTTTTTCTGTAAGGTTTTTCCAGGTGAAATTTTGTTTGTGCATGTTTCTATGTTGATATTTTTTATCTCTCTCCATTTTTAATATGGTATTAGAGTCAAACAAACCTGGACTCTCTAGGAAAGTGGTTTGATGAAGGAAATGATAAGAAAAATATTGTTGGTTAGATCAGAGTTGTTTTTTGGCCTCATGGGGATGCCTTTGTGGCAAAGGGTTTGGCTTAGGTCTGTGATAAGGCTTGTTACAGTGGGAGATTCATGGTATTGATTCTTCAAGTGAAAATAAATGGCGAGTAGTTCAAAAATAGAGATTGAGAAATTTGATCGGAAAAGTTTTGAGCTATGGAAGCTCGAGATGGAAGATTTGTTGGTAGAAAAATATCAGTGGATCACGATGGATACAATTACTACACATACAAGAACATCAACGAAAGACTGGAGAAAGTTGGATTAGAAGGTGAAGAGCACAATCTGATTGTGTCTCTTAGATTCAATATTTCTGAATGTGTTAAGGGAAGCTACACCCAAGGAATTATGAGATAATTTGGGTACTTTGTATCAACATAAGTCCCTGATAAATAAACTATTCCTACAGAAGAAGCTATATAACCTAAGGATGAAATATGGAGACTTGGTGACATAGCATATGAATACCTTGAATACTATGGTATGTCAACTATTATATGTTGATATTAAGATTTATAATGAAGACAACTGTATTAGTTTACTATGATCTTTACTAGACTCGTGGGATTGTCTAGCTTTGGCCATAGGTAATAATTCAACTACTTTAACTTTTGATGATGTGGTCTCATCCTTGCTGTCAAAGGAGATGAGGCAAAAAAATATGGAAATCTAGGGCACAAATGCATTATTTGAAAGAGGATACTCCTAGGAAAGAAATAGATCTAAGTCCTCAAGTGGGAGATCTGAATCTCCCAGAAATTCTGTAAAGGTATGTTGGAGATGTAGAAAAGAATGGAACATCAAGAAGAAATGTAGATCCAAAAGTGTTGAGAGAGGGAAAGGATCTGAAGATTCTCCTTCTATAGAAACAAAAACCTTCGTTGAAGAAGGAGGGGATGTGTATTTGGTTTCTTTAAGAACGCATGCATATCATGAGTCATGACTAGTTGACTCAGGTACATCCTTTCATATGATTTCTCACACGGAGTGGTTTTGCGAATATGAAAGGTATGGTGGAGGTTATGTTTTCCTAGGTGATGACTCAATGACCAAAATCATAGGATGGGGAAAATTCAAGTTAATATCATGGATGGAAGGATTAGAAGACTATGTATTGTTCTTCACATCCCAGGTTTGAACAAAAATAATATTTATGTAAGAAAAATGGATGATGCAGGGGTAAAAACAATGTTTGAGAAAGAAACTTGTAGGATGGTTTGAGGAGAAATGGTCTTGCTAAAGGGATTTTGGTGTGGAACTATGTATAAGATGCAGGGAAGCACTATTAGTGATAGGTGTAATCGTTCCATTATTCCTGAGATTTTAGTTGAAGAAGAAAAAACTTCTACAGTATTTGGAGAAAAGACAGGGAAACAAGTTGGGCTGCAAGAGGATGATAAGGCAAGTAGAGGCTCAACATGTGCAAAATCATGGTCTCTTGAAGGAGAAAAATATTCAATGTGGAGTGGAATCCTCCAAACATGCCAAAACATGATGAATATGTGAGAAAGGATGCACAAGGAGTCCACCCACAATAATCAATTTGTGCGGAATGATCCCAGTTGGAGTGTTGCATGGATGCAGTGCACTTTGGGGAGCAAGGTGTGGCTGGAAGTGACACACTAGAGAAGTCGAGGAAGATATGATAGTGATGGATTTGAGAGGAGTTGTTAAAAATGCAGCAATGGGTTATGGAAACTTTATTCATGGTTTCCTATTTGTGATGATATATTTGATATCTTGTGGATGGACAACAATCCATGCAGCGGGTTCAAGAGCATTTTCTACTCAAGAACCAAAGTTAATGGGATCAACTTCCAAGTGATGAATTTGAAAGGGACATTGCCTTCAAATTTTAATAATAGAAGCACCTTGACCGTGATTAGCATGCAAAGGAAACCCTAGGAAAAATGGGAGTCTCCCAAATGAACACAAATCATATATCCATGGAATGTGAATCAAGTATAGGTGACTGAATACTCATAGACTAGCATGGCTTAGATCTGGTATAGAGGAGCGAGAAATGACGAAAGGCCAATGGAAACTGTAGCGAGACAGGTGTGTTGATTTGGTTGAGAAATCAAATATAGCTATAATGGAAGTCACACCAACCCCTGCTGAGATCAAGGAATTCGATGAACACATGGAAGAACAAGTGATGATGGACATAAGGCTCGACCATGGAGAGAGAGAGGATTGTGACATAAGTGTGAGGAAAAAAACAATGAAAAAAAATATTATTATAATGGTGTTGAAAATATTTATTGCATGTAAATGGGAATACAAATGTAAGACCTAGTTAGACATGCGTACCTCTTATAAATTGTTGATAAAGTATAGAGGTAGACCTAGGTGATAGGGGGGAACATGTTAGATTCTTGGATACCCTAGTTATAAGCCTTGAGGGGGGTAGGGCCTAGAGATAAGAGGTGCAGACTCACTTGGAGGTTTAGCTAGATTTGGTCATGGGAAACCCCAAGTCAAGTTTAAAGTGGGGAATGCTAGGTTGAATTTGACTCAGTGAAAGAGTCAAAGTTGTTAGGTCAACAGTAGTGATTTGAGACACATGGTATTGGTGACCTATGATATTGAGCGTGTGGTATTTCAAGTAATGAATCCTTTAAATAGGCTGAGGAGACTCCGTTGTAATGAGCAGTGAAGGTTCACTTGACCAGGAACAAGAGTTTGGTCTGCTTGGCTGGGTTTGGCCAAAGATAATAATGGATGTATTGTTGGATGTTTTTTTCCAACAAAGGTTTTCCACCAGAAATATTGTTTTTTCATCTTGCTATGTTGGTATTTTTTATTTCTCTCAATTTTCAATACAATTATTCGAGGCTTTATTCGTTAATGAGATAAATAATGTTGTTATTACACTTAGTAGTTTTCCTATATTGTCCCACATGGTTTTATTGTTCTATCTCGATGTTAGATTTTACTGTGCTCTCTCACACTAATAGAATTAAATAAATAGAATTATTTCATTTTCGAAAGACTCAATTCGCATGATAAACCACAACTATTATTGATCCTTACATAGCAATCTCACTGAATTATCTCGGTCCTGGTTAGTTTGACTTTCACTAGTTTGAAGGACACAATTTTGCAACGCATGTCAAAGGTGAAGGTTGTTTTATCTCCCTATTCCATCAGGTTCCTGGAGGATGAAGACCACTAGACAGAATAATGTTGGGACTTGCATGTTGTTAGGGATCGCGAGGTAGCAGAATCCACACTCAACACTTAAGTAAGACACATCTCATCTATTATGCTTTAAGGGCCTACATGTTGTTCTACTTCCTGAATGGCTTCGACCTCGTAAAACCCTTCTCCTAATAAACAATTCACAACCTCTTCTTCTACGACTTCCTCTTCAACAAACCCTAAAATAATTCCACACCATGCTACTGTGCATGGTCAAGTGACCGTGCGTGTTGTTGGTGCAACATCAAATTTTGAAAACTGTGCAGATCATGTCCAATTACATTGAGCAACTTTTGAAAACATAAAAATAATCAAATATTCCAGGCCTCTTTAGCAAGGAGGAAACATAGAAACAGAATACCAACTGCGTTTACTTCTAAACATCACCCTAGATGTGCAAGAAGGGAAGAAAATGTAAATATCTGCAAATTAAAGAGTGCAAGGATCAATCCAATACATTGATGGTACTGGTTTTCAAGGAACTGTTGAACCCACAATGTGCATTTACGAATTCACCACTTGAAGGGAATCCTCTATTAGCTATGGTAGATTGTTGGCACATACTGCTCTCTGTCTTTGAAATTACAGTGAAACAATGAACAAATGAATTGATATTTAAGGTTAGGGTTGCAACATTCAACTACGATAAAATATGTCCAAGCAAATGAATGCATTACCAGGGTGGATAAGTGAAGGTCCTTGAGTTGCACTACTGGAATGGAAATGGATTGTTTGGTCGCGGGTGATCTCTTCGACGGGATGTAGGTTTAAGTCCAAAGACTCTCTCACTAATTCTCTGCACATTGATGCTTTGATCGAGGATGAATATACATTGTGAATTGAATTTCTGTCAAAGTTGATGATCTAGCAAATTCACGGAACTAGATGTGGATGGAATGACTTCTCTCTTCATCGTTGGAATTCGGTGAAGTAAAAGGACTAAATATAATGGTGCTTGTGACTGTTTGAAGGTGGAGAGGAGCATTTACAGGTGAGGAAGAAGAACACGAGAAATTGGTTTGTTTCTATAATTGTCTTTTTGTTTGTGAGAGTTGGTATCATAAATGGTTTCATTTGCATATCATAAAGTGTTATCAAGAAAAATAGGTTACTTAAGGCATATAAACATATAAACATATGTAATGGGCATAAGTGCTGATAAAATATTAATGGATTCAAATGTACAAAAAAGACTATATGAAGGACACCGAGTCATTTAAGTCATATTTTAGTTGAAAAATAAAAATGAAAAATTATGTGGATTATCTCATTTCATTGTGTCAAATATAAAATCTGAGTCAAAATAGAAAGGACGAGGTTGAATGTGCATCTTCAAAAGAAAGATGAACCCCTCCACTCATGTAATGTAAGTCGGTATTTAGCTGACGATATTGGTTCCTTGCTAATGTGAGTCGATACCTAGTCGACAACATTTAATTGATTTTGTAGAATTCAGGTTCCAACAAAAATGTGTCTTTCTTTTGAGTCGTTGAGTCAATTCATGGTCATGCAAAATTTTAGTCCAGTCCAGTCCTCCTTCATGTAATATCAAATTCAAACTCTATATATTTCTAGATACCAAGAAACAAAAGAAAGCATATCCATGATTGAGAAGAAACAGAGAAATCAGTTTGATGTGCAGAACAACAGTAAAGCATCGAGAGATATAGCATTGATAATGAGCATTGATCACAAAATTTTGGTAGCAGTTGAAAGAATTCAATAAAGAGAGATCATACATCAGATGAAAGAGACACACACAAGAGCTTAAAATAAATATTATGGCACAAATACTGAACTAATTGATAAAATAAAGATGATGGCACAAACACTGAATTGATTGATCCCTCTTGTATAAAAGTTGCAGAATATTACCTGAGTTGTGACCTCATAATCCATAAATCAGAGAAATGGTAGGTTGGTTGAAGCATGGTGTTCCATCGTAAGGTGTGTGTAGGGGTAATATGAGCATAGGTCAGGCCAAACACCACTCCGAAGGCACGATGGTGTAATAAGAGAGTCAAGAGGACAATTGTTGGGTGGGGTAGCTAAGCATTGGAGACTCACTAACTGCATAGGAATTTACCATATTGAGGACAAAGGATAAATAGTAACAATTCCTTAGTTTTCTGCACACTTACTCGGGACAAGCAAGTTTTTGAGTGTGGGGGAGATGTTAGGAGGCCTTTAAGGCCCTTGTAATAAGTCATCATACATTATACACTAGCATAATAATGTATGAATATATCTAATAAAGTATCTAAATGCACATAGAGGATAAATGAACCTAACAATGGATTAGTTGGAGTGGGTACAATCATTCCAACCATATCTCTATTGTACAAATACTCATGAAGATGAAATACAAACTTGGATGGATATTCTTCCCACAAATCTCTCTCTCTCTTTTCACTATGTGTGTGTCCCTATTATTCTTCCTATAATATAACTCTCTTCTTGAATGGATCCCTTTAATTACTTGGACTACAACACCAAGGGTGTCACTTTCTAGTGCCCCAAAATGTTTTTTGAAGAAATATGTGGCTAATTATATCACCAGGTGTTTAGAGTGTTGGAAGGTGAAAAACGAGCATAGACACCCAGATGGGTTGTTACAACCATTTCTCATTCCAAAATGGAAATGGGAGGTAATCAAAATCAATTTTATTACCAAGTTGCATAGAACAATGAGGCAACATGATTCCATCATGGTAGTAGTGGATAAATTGTCTAAGGCTTCAACTTTTATTCAAGTGAATACTACTCACAAGGAAGTGAATATTGCAAAGATATACATGAAAGAAATTTCCAAGCTACATGGAGTGCCCAAGCCAATTGTTTCCAANTCCTTAGTTTTCTGCACACTTACTCGGGACAAGCAAGTTTTTGAGTGTGGGGGAGATGTTAGGAGGCCTTTAAGGCCCTTGTAATAAGTCATCATACATTATACACTAGCATAATAATGTATGAATATATCTAATAAAGTATCTAAATGCACATAGAGGATAAATGAACCTAACAATGGATTAGTTGGAGTGGGTACAATCATTCCAACCATATCTCTATTGTACAAATACTCATGAAGATGAAATACAAACTTGGATGGATATTCTTCCCACAAATCTCTCTCTCTCTTTTCACTATGTGTGTGTCCCTATTATTCTTCCTATAATATAACTCTCTTCTTGAATGGATCCCTTTAATTACTTGGACTACAACACCAAGGGTGTCACTTTCTAGTGCCCCAAAATGTTTTTTGAAGAAATATGTGGCTAATTATATCACCAGGTGTTTAGAGTGTTGGAAGGTGAAAAACGAGCATAGACACCCAGATGGGTTGTTACAACCATTTCTCATTCCAAAATGGAAATGGGAGGTAATCAAAATCAATTTTATTACCAAGTTGCATAGAACAATGAGGCAACATGATTCCATCATGGTAGTAGTGGATAAATTGTCTAAGGCTTCAACTTTTATTCAAGTGAATACTACTCACAAGGAAGTGAATATTGCAAAGATATACATGAAAGAAATTTCCAAGCTACATGGAGTGCCCAAGCCAATTGTTTCCAACAGAGATCCCAAATTCACATGCAATTTCTAGAAAGGCTTGTTTAAAGGATTTGGGATAATTTTTAAATCCTAGTACAACATATCACCCAAAATCAGATGAAAAAACAAAGAGAACCATTAGAGTAATCGAGGACATGATTAGAATGTATGTCATGGACTAACCATACAAGTGGGAGGACTGTATTCATTTAGTTGAATTTGATTACAACAATAGGTACCATGCATCATTAAAAATGATTCCATTCAAATCCTTCTATGGAAGGAAGTGTAAAACACTAGTAATCTGGGATAACCTAGCAGACATAGTTGTTATTGAGACAAATTTGCTAAAATAAATGGGATAACAAATCATAAAGATCTGGAAAATTTTAAAAGATGCCTAGGAGAGGAAGAAAAATTATGCACACAAGAACATGGTTTTCAGAGATTTTAAATTGGGGGAAAATGTATTTTTAAAAGTGAAATCGAAAAGAAGATCGCTAGGATTAGGAAGTTTCCCAAAGTTGGTAGCAAGCTATTGTGGGCCTTTTGAAATCCTAGAGAAGATAAGGTTAGTTTCATACATGCTAGCTTTTCCTGCATCCATGAGATTGCATAATGCATTTCATGTGTCATTATTAAATAAATATGTTCCTTACTCTAACCACATAATTGATTGGAATATGATCTAGGTGGAACAGGAAGGATAATTCTGGGTGGAACTAGTGCATGTCCCTGACCATAAATTCAAATTTCTCAGTAACAAATCTATAGGCATGGTAAAGGTCCAATGGAACTGCTACGATCCTGAAGATGCTACATGGGAGCACGAGGAAACCATGCCGGAGTACCCACAATTTTTTGTCAATTTTGAAGGAAATAAAATATAAGAATGAAAGACTCCATTTTGGGTAGCTATAGTTCTGAAACAACATCTCAAAGTTTTCCTAGACAAGTTGTACTAGGAGCGCTGGTAAAATAATGGTATATCAAAATGGACTTATAACAATAAAGGGGGTACATTCGTTAGGTCAATAGGTTGAGAGGAACAAGAGATTATGGTTGGAACTGTTGTTAGAGTTGTGGAAATGCAAATTTTTATTCTTCTACTTATTGTGATGTAAATTTTGTACACCTATATCAACATAGTTTTGTGCACCAAAGACAGTGCACAATTGCAAAGGAGGGGGGATGTAACATCCCTACTATAATACATAATGTAGATATGATATGTGGTTGTGGCCAAGGGATGTAATATGCAAATTGTATATCAAAATTTAATAAATAAAATGTGATTCTAGTTGTTAGGGGACATTGACAGATATGGGGGATAATTAATCCACAAGAGAGGGGTCGAAGGGGGGAATTACCCATGTATATTAATTCAAACCCAGTTCCTAAAATTATTGTTGGTGTACAAACCTGCTAATTTATGATTGAGTGTTCCCAAATCCAATCATTAAACAGATGTAAGAGGGTTGGTGTGAAAAGTCACATCCCATAATTATGAGAACATGAGGGATGAGTACAGTCAACATTGGGGAGTGTGAGATTCAACTTTCATGGGAGAAAAAAAAAAACTTATGGGAAAGGAGAGCAGTTTTTATAGGGAGATTTTGGGACCACAAGAGAGAGAAGAGTGTTGGAACTTGGAGGAAACAATTGTGGAAATGTTAGTAGATATTTGGAGTTGTTGAAGATTGAAGAAACAAGTTGTTAGGATTGTAGAAGAACCGGGTCGTCAGGCATGAAGAGTGAACTCATGTGTGTGATTTGCACTGGAGCAGTAAACTTGTTGTTGTTTTGTTTCGTGGTAGTTTTCCTAGCAGTGAGTTCCCTTGATTTTTCCATTAGTGAGATTCTTGGTTACCCGTGCCAAAGAGATCCTGATAAATTAATGGGTTTCCCGATGGAATGAGAGAAGTGAAGTGGTACATTCCTTGGGTTGTGTAGGTAGAGAGCTAGAGAACTAGAGGAAATTGAAGATAGATGTAGGAGAATTCTAGTGGGTTGTGGGATTATCTAAGTTGTGAGTGGATAGTAAGAGACACCCTCTCTTTTGGATTCCTAGCCCCGTATCAAGGGTGACTTGTTTTTGATATCTATAAAAACAAGTATATGATTGGGTGGAACATCCATCCCAAGTAGTTGGTCACACAACTATTTAGAAATATAATTGTTTTATCTGTTTTTCGTGTTCCATTATGAGTGTTAATTGTTGTGCATTGACTATGTATATGAGGATGGTGTTAAACGTTGCTATATGAATTAAATTAGTTTCATTCATATTTTTTTTCAGCATGTTGTAGTTGAATTTAAATTAATGATATTATAATGGTTAAATCTGTGTGTATTCCTATAGTTGGTAAGCCACAGGATTAGTTAGAATTTGTTTTTATGTGTATTCCACAAGTAATGTTCCTCGGTTAATTTGGGGGGAATTACAATTCCCCTTACTATACTTTTTATCATAATTTAAACATAGTTCATTTTCTCTTCTTTCGTCCATTTGCCAAGGTGTCAACCTTGTAGGTTGGGTGAGGTTAGGAGAGGGAGCATGGTGTTATCTATAGTTTTTAGTAACCACTCTTATAGTAGCCATATTTTTAATTTCAACTTTGCTTGCCACACTAAAAGAATGATCTATGGATTTAGGTTCGAAAATATGCACCTCATGTTGAATTCTCTCCTTTGAATTTCCCATAAATATATATAACAAATTATCCTATGGAATTTTCTTCATGGTAAGACTTAGTTTTTGGAATTGT
>SNQJ01S0083733.1:21763-34794 GCA_010110895.2 Picea sitchensis
ATATATATATATAGAGAGAGAGAGAGAGAGAGAGAGAGAGAGAGAGAGAGAGAGAGAATTAATTATTTCCTTGGTGTTGAGTGGAACCCCCTATGATGCAAACCTTGGAGTGATGAATAATCATGATTATGGGGCTCAATTTTTATTTCCTCCAAATTTTCATGATGATCCAGGTTTGATCATTATATTATTTTTCATCTATCTCTCTGATTTCAGAGTGCAAAAAATTGGAGGAATCAACTTGCAGGGTCATTTTAGTGACAGGTTCTAGTTTGGAAAATTGGGGTTTAACTTTATTTTGAGGCATAAAACACCATTTTTGGGGGTTAAACTTTCCCAACATAAAATTGACCCTGTGAAACTATTCTACACATCAAGACCTTTCCAATGGTGCACATATGACATCAATTGGAGCTCATATGCAAAATTTATGCCTCCCACAAGTTGACCTATCACGTTGACCACCATGGTATGATAGGATGTCACGCCATCCCCCATTACTCATGCATATGGGGCTAGCCACATATTTAATATTGAAAATATTCTAGAAGGTTCCAAACCATAACAAAATTGAGGGTTGAGGAAGTCAAAAAGCTACCCCTAGATGGCTATCGGGCTATGTTAAATATCAAGCCATTAGGAGGAGAAGGGGTTTCATTCTTTGTTATTCTATTTTGTTTCATATGAGAGAAGAACAATTGGGAGTGGGAAATTAGAGAGCATAATAGAGGGGGTTAATGTTCTATAGTATCCTAATAGGCCACAAGTTTTAGGTAACTCTATAGAGAGGGTCTTCTCCTTTATACTTGCATTATTTCCATACTAGAGAAAAGAGAGTAGAGTAGCCTCACTTTATAGATGGGTTTTCTCTCGTAAGGGTTTCCTAGAGAAAATACTTGTGTTATTGTGTGGATGGTGTGTGATTGTATTTTAATGTTCTCTATTTTCAAAATTTTATCTATTTCATCCATAAACAAAAAATCAGTAACTAAATATTCTAGAATCTAGAGGAATTTAACCTTCATACTATAGATTTCAGTTTTATTTATTATATCTATAGTGATGAACTATTCCAGTCGAATATTCATGGAATTTTATAGATCATATTGGTATAAGAGAAGGTTTTATTGGGGTATTTTTGGAAAGCTGCAGGATCCAGGAATCGACTTAAAGAGAAGTCGCAAAAGCCCTATCCATGGAAAACGAGTATATTCATAACAACCCTCAAGATCCAGCAGAAGAGATATTTGAGAGGTTGAAAGTGCAAGTTTTCAACATTACTTGCAATATGCACCTCCTCATGGTGGCTCTAGCAAGGAAGCTCAACCTATTCATAGATTATGGAGGCTCCAATTTAGAGATCAGATTGGAGGGGAAATAGGGAGATCAGGAAGACTCAAGAAAGAAGTCTTGGAAAGAATTCGAGAAAGTGCAACCAAGTTTGAGTGCCATTAACCCTTCAAAATCATTATTCAAGATGGAAGTGTAAGTGGACATAAAGACATACCAAGGTGACATCCATGCATTAAAATTGAATCATTGATTGCAACAACTAGAAGTTTATTTTAGCATTCACCATATAGATTAAGAATAGAATATTTAATTTTCTAGATTGAAGTTAGAGGGCGTTTCTTTAACCTGGTGGGAAATTCATATAGAAACACTTAGGCTAATGGTTTATCTTCTAGTAACTAGGTGGGAGGACTTAAAAACCCTTATCAAGTCCCAATTATACCCTATCAGGTATGTAGAGGACCAATGGATCCGGTGGCATTATTTCAGGTGGAGGTAGGGGAAGAGTGTACATGAGTACACCACTTAGTTCATAAACATGGCCATCATGTTGATTATCTCTCCCAAGAACCTATATATACTCCTCAAGTATCTAGGAGGTTTACATAGTCATCTACAAAAGAAGGTGATTCTCTTCAAAACAAGGACAGTGGATGAGGTGTGTTGACATAAATAGTACCTAGAAAACATAGGCCAAAGGAAGGGGCAACCAAGTGGTTTGAAGAAAAAGGAGCACTGGGAAGATTCCAAGGAGGGGAAGAAGAAGTGGAAAAGGGAAAAATATAATAAGATAGCAGCCACTGCACATCAGTGCAAATATCCTAGCAACCATTGCAATCATTGCAACATTTATGTCCACACTGAGGAAAAGAAGCACAATAAGGATGAAAAGAAAAATACCCTTATAGCCATGTATTTAAGAAATCAAGTTGAAAGTAGCTCTGACGTGGATGAAGGAGGTGAATATGAGTAGCCTTGATCACTAAGAAGAGAAGGAGATGACCAAGATCTTCTAGATCAAGATTCATGTAAAGAAGACCAAGATAGATTCTCTGTTAAACTTTGGTTCACAAGATAATGTCATAGTAGTGGATATGGTCACCAAGATTTGATTGGAGGTTCATGATCATCCTAGCCCTTATCCATTAGGTTGGGAAAACAAGGATGTAGAGATCAAGGTAGCAAAGTAGTGCAAGATTAATTTTTTTGTAAGTGTCGATTTTATAGATGAAGTAGAATTGGATGTAGTACCATTGTATGTATGCAGAGTAGTGTTTGGAATCCCCTACATCTATATGAGGGATGTTATATTCATGCAGAGAGACAATCAATACTACCTCATCAAGAATTTGAAATCCTTCATTGTCAATGCGCACAAAGGAAAATAGAAACTTTTAGTGCTCAGTGCCAATCAAGATAAGATATTGATTACTTCTAGCAAGAAATATGTTTAATTTTTCTAAGAGAAAATCAGTCTGGTGAAGAGTCATTAAATGTAAATAAATCCTTGGAAGGGTGTACCAAAGACAAGAAACATCAATTGCAGGGGTTTCTACAAGAATACAGAGAATTATTCCAGGAGCCTAAAGGGATACCACCTAAGACGAAAGTGGAGCATGAAATCCAATTATTGCTAGACTCCCCCTTGCTGAATATTGGGTTGTATAGACAGTCTGTTTTGAAATCAAATGAAGAAAAAAAGAAGTAGCAACAGTTGTTGGAGTAGGGTATGATTTGGCCAAGTACCTCACCTTGAGAATCACCCATCATAATTATTCCCAAGAATCATGGGACTTGGATAATGTGTATCGATTACAGGGAATTGAAGAAGATTACACTAAAGAATTGATACCCTCTTCCTAGGATCGATGATGTGTTGGACCAGTTGCGACATTCCAACTACTTCACTAAGAAATATTTGAAATCAGGATATCATCATGTACAACTAAAAAAAGAGGATACCTGAAATACTACCTTCAATACAAGGCAAGTTTTGTATGAGTAGATTGTTATGCCATTTGGTTTATGCAACATAGGTCAACTACATTTATGAGACTAATGAATGTTTTTTTACACCCTTATCTCGATTCATTTTTTATTGTTTATTTGGATGATATAATGGTTGATAGTGCAACCTAGGAAGAGCATATCTCACATCTTACGTAGGTTTTAGGGACATGAAGAAGCACCAGTTGTTGTACAATCTAAGGAAATGTGATTTTTCTTAGCAATATTTGGTGTATCTAGGGTATGTGGTTAGTGGATGCAAGCTCAACATAGATCTCTCCAAGATGGAGGACATCATGAAATGGAAAGTTCCTACAAATTTCATAGAAGTTAGGATTTGTTTGGGGGTATCACAGTGCTTGTGGAAGTTCATAGCTTCATTTCAACAGTAGCTGCACCACTCCACACCATAAAAACAAGTGGTAAGAGTTTTAAGTAAGGGAAGAATCAACATAAGGATTTCAATGAGATGAAAATAAATATCATTCAAGCACCAATGCTCACACTACTAAACTTGTAGAATCCCTTCGAAGTGGAGACAAATGCAAGTGGGTATGCATGGGAGAAGTCCTATTACAGGGAGGAAGGTCTGTCCTCTATCATTCTGAAGTATTTCATGTGGAGGTCCTCAATTACCCTACCTATGAGAAGGAGCTATATTCCTTGGTACAAGATGTCAAAAAGTGGAAGAACTATCTAATGGGAAGGGTTAAAAAAATAAAAATTAAAAATAAAATAAAAATTAACAATATTAAAAATAAAAATAAACCTATACAATCTAAAAACAATTTAAAAGTTAAAAACAATTATATATATATTAGTGCGATTGGGCATAACTGAGACGTCAGGTAGGGAGGGGCAATGCCTGACATCACCCCCATCACCCCCCACCATTATTGCTACACTGCACACAATCTAGCGGTAATGGGGTGGGGGTGATGTCGAACAACACTCCTCCTGTGTTGTCCAGCGATAATGGGGGTAGGCGGTGATGTGAGGCATCCCCCTCCCCACCCTGTGTCCTAGTCAACACACTATTTTTTAATTTTTTTTAATTATATGGATTAGTTTGTTTTTAATAATTGTTTTTTTTTTTTGAAGTAATTGTGATTTAAATATTGTGTTTTAATTTACTATTTTAATTGAATTGTTTTAAAGGTTTTTTTTTATAATTATTTTGTATTTTATTTTTTTTTTTTTTTTGGTTTAAAGTAATAATAAATATTTTTCTACTATTCAATTTACGATTGCTTTTAAACTTTTTTATTCGTGATGGTACCAATGGTCAAGGGAACTATTTCATCTAAGTCAAAATTTAAACTCCAAAAATAAAACTATGCTATTTGAAGCATCACTTTTCAATTCGAGGGTGAATTTTCCACAATGTTATCGGTTGTCATTGTTGTGTAAGGGCTGGGAGTTTGAACAATTCACAATTTTAACCACAAAAAAATGGTTGTTACTGGTAGCACCACTTTTCGAAACGAGGGTTGATTTTGGTGTTTTTGATTGTAAAAATAATGATTTTTTAGGCTAGAGTTCTCGTTTTGAGGTCTAAGTTCTCGTTTTGTGGTCACAGTTCTCGTTAAGTTGGTAACTTTTTTATGGGTAGAGAGAAGTAATGAACAATACTTTGATGCATATTTTGAGGGGTTATAGTCATAAGCATCCGAAGAATTGGGATGAAAATATGATCTATATACAACACTCTTATTATAGAGCAATTCACACTTCTACTCGCAAGTTACCTGTTTAAAATTGCTTTGGATATTTTCCACCTTCACCATTAGATTTTTTATATGGCCAATGAGGATAAGTGAGGGAGGACCTCACAAGAGATGCATTATAAGAAAAAACAATTGTTGAGAAGTTCAGGCAGATCCATTTCCAAGTACAAGAGATGTTGAAAAAATCATAGGAAAAGTACAAGGCTAGACATGACTAGCACAAAATAAAGAGAATGTCTCAAGTGGGAGACAGAGTATGGTTACAGATAAATAAGGAAATACTATAGGGTCTTTGTAAGAAGATCAAGACTTTGTGTACAGTTATTTTGAGGTATTGGAAAAGGTGGGAGATAATTCCTACAGACTCAGTCTACCCCCATACATGTGCATTTACTCAATAGTGAATGTGGAGAATATCGAACTCTATGAGCCCTACATGTTGGATCAGGAGGAGGAGCAGGTCCTACCTTCCATAGAGGATTTAGCACTAGATGCTTAGGCAGAGTTAGAAGAGGACATAATTTGTAGAAGTTTTCTAGAACTACAAGACATGGGTTGGATGACCTTTGGCAGGTTGGGTTGAAAGGATAACTTTTAGGAAAAACAAATTGGTACTCTAGAGAGAAGGTAGAGGAAAAATTTCCTCACCTCATTTAGTAAATATTTTGGGGACCAAAATCATCGTTGAATGGCGAGGTATGATTCGTTTTGGATCATTATATTATTTTTCATCTATATCGATGCTTTCAGAGTGAAAAAAATTAGAGGAACCATCTTCCAAGATCATTTTAATGGCAGGTCTCAATTTGAAAAATTGGGGTCTAGAACCTTCTAGAGCCAATTTGAGGCATAAATTGGAATTTTAGGGGGTTAAAACTTTCCCAATGTAGCTTGGACCCAATGAAGTTATTCTAAACATCGATACATTTTTTATGGTGCACAAATTGTGTCAATCAAATCTCATATGAAAAATGTATTCCTCCCAGAAGTTCACCCACTGAGTTGATCACCATAGTACAAGAGGATTCCATGTCATCGCCTAATACTCATGCATATGGGGTATCCATGTATCTAATTTCAAGAATATTCTAGAAGGTTCAAAACCCTATCGCAATTGAGGGTTGAGGAAGTCAAAAAATTTCCCCCAGATGGCTATCGAGCTATGTTAAATATCAAGCCACGAGGAGGAGAAGGGGTTACATTCTATGTTATTGTATTTTTTTCCATAGCAGAGCAGAAGAACTCGGAGTGGGAAAATGGAGAGCATAACAGAGGGGGTTAATGTTATGTAGTAACCTAACAGGGCACTGGTCTTAAGTGACTGCATAGAGAGTGCCTTCTCCTTTGTACTTGTATTTTTTTCATACCAGAGAAAAGAGATTAGAGCAGCCTGACCTTCTAGATGGGTTTTCTCCCATAAGGGTTTCCCAAAGAAAATATTTGTGTTATTTTGTGGTTGGTGTGTCCTTGCATTTTAATTTTCTCTCTTTTATGCATTTGATTTATTTCATGCATAAACAGAAAATCAATAACTAAATATTATGGAATCTAGAGGAATTTAATTTTCATAATGTAGATTTTAGTTTTATTATCAAATTCGTTGTGATGAATTGTTCTTGTGGATTATCGAAGAAATTTTACAGATCATATGATTTCCTTGAGTCCTAATATCTCCTTTAGGGAATCTCTCATCTAGTGTATGTAAGAAGATGGTTGAATTGGAATTTTTCAATTATTCCATATTTTATTCCCTTTTTGTTTGTGCATTTATCAAATAATACTTTTTTATTGACCTATGATTCAATACATTATTTTGATTCTCCAATTTGGATAGTTGGTTTTGTATCTCTTCATTTTCTTTATGAGTTATGGATGCGGTTTATCGAGGTTTAATTGGTGAATTTATTTTTGGAACACCCTTATCCATGTGCGATAGCAATAACAATACTTTTCTTTTTTCTCTTTATCACAAATTTTGAATCACCAAAAATAGATCTTCCAATCAAAAGTTATGCCAATTCTAAGTTATGTACCTTTAGAACCCTAATTTTGATATTGTCTTGCTGGCTAACCTTTGTCCTAATGTATCTCTGAAATTTCATCCCTTGTAAGTCTAAATTGTCAACATTTTAGTACTCTAATATGTCTTCTCTATAATACCTTAGGTCTAACCAAAATTTGATGTTCCAAGTGAAAGTTATGGTAACTTTATCAAAACTTGTTCATTCTTGGCTCTTTCCAAATAGAGAACTTGTCTGGAATGAAACATTTCCAATATTTCAGATATGATTATCAAATTTTTACCCAAAACACTATTTTATGTATTATTTCCAAAGGAATAGGTTGCACCCAATTTAGACTTTCTAATATTCAGGTATGAAACTTCTACCAAGAATATTTGTTTGAAACTAATTTAGGACTAGTAATAAAGCCTTATTTTCCACAAAATGTATTTATCAAATTGTAGTTCCTAAAAAACCAAAATTTCTACCACATATACTTGGATATTCTACTCAGTCTCCTAAAAATTCAATAGTCTTAAAATTCACCAAAAAAATGATATGGTTGGTTGAAGGTAGACCAAACATGTAATGGGTTTGACAATGGCACATATAGTGTAGGGTCTGATATACTTGAAGAAATCTTGTTGAAGTTTCAACCAATAAAAGTTCTTTTGTAGTACCTCCACTAGTTTTTCCATGCCAAAGTGTCATGTCACCTTACTGTAATGAAATTCCCAAATGATCTTTGCAAACTGCTTGAAGGAGTACATATATGTCTCAGATAGCATATCATTCCATCTTGGAGATGAAATAATAGAATTTGTTTTCCTACACTCAATGTATGATAGGTAGCAGCAAAGACAGACCCATTGTTGTATAGTTGTAGCGACTTGGAGGTCTCATGCCCATAGGAGTTGATAACTGTGGTTAGCACCATAACTGAGGGCTAACTAAGGCAGTATGTGACATGGTTGGTGTTTTCCTTATTATACTTGATGTTCAAGTGGAATTGTTGTAGGTACATGGACCACTTCTGATGGTGTTCATTCTATAACATTCCTTGTGTTTGCATGGATTGCAGAGAGCTATGATCAGTATGGATGATCATTTCCTTCCCTAAAATGCAATTCTTCCACTGTTTACATGCCTTCACAATGGAGTACATCTCTTTTTCGTAGGTGGGATATTTGCGAACAACATCAAATAGTGTTTCACTCTGATAGGCCATCGGATGCCCATGTTGAGTTAGGATTGCACCGATAACATAATTTGAAGCATCTATCTCAATCTCAAATGGTTGGTGCATGTCTAGACGAATAAGGATTGGTGTTGAATAGAGGTGGGTTTTGAAATCCTCAAACGTGTTATGTTGTGATTCAACCCAAACAAAATTATCCTTGGTTACACTATTGGTCAGTTGGCTTAGGGCCCAAGCAATATGAGAGAAACATAACACAAACTTGCAGTATAAGTTGGTGATGCCCAAGAAGTTGTGAAGCTCGATCAGTGTATTTGGGGTCGACCAATCACAGGCGAATTTGATCCTGGCTAGATCCACATGCACACCCTACTCATCCATGATGTATCCCAAATATTGGATTCTCTCCATGTCGAAGGAACACTTGTCCAATTTGGAATATAACTTGTGTGTGGTTGTAGGGTGCCTAAGACCTATTGAATGTGCTTCAATGTTCCTCCCAAGTTTTTCTAAAGATGAGGATGTCATTCAGATATATGACCACAATGGAGTTTGTGAATGGCCGTAATATACTATCCATCATTTGCATGAATATGGTTGGGGCATTAGTAAATCCGAAATTCATGAACAACCACTCAAAGAGACCTTCTTTAGGCATGAAGTTTGACTTCCATACATTAGTTGGCTCAATTGACACCTAGTGGTAGTGTAACCTTAGATCAATCTTACTAAAAAAATTGGCACCCTTGAGCTAATCTAGAATATCATCAATCCCGAGGATTGGGTATCGGTTCTTGACTGTGATCTTGTTCAGGGCTCTCTAATCTATAAAAAGTCACCATGTCTCGTCCTTCTTCTGTACCAGAACAATTGGGATCCTACAAGGTGAGGAGCTTGTTCTGATGTGGCCCTTTAGAATTAGCTCTTGGATATGGTGTTTGATTTCTTCATTCTCCATGATAATAGAACACTTGTAAACATGTTCATTAGGAAGAGGAGTGTTAGGTGTCAAATCAATTGAGTTCTTTAGCTCACAGTGCAAAGGCACCCCAATAAGTGAGGACAATATGTCTTTGTGCTCTTCTACTATCTTGTCTACTTTTTATTGTTGTGTAGAGAGACCTCATGCAAAGGATTTGGAATTTGTAGTGACCTTCCATTCATCTTCCAACTGGACCATAAAGAGGACAAATCTCCCAGTCTGAGAGACCACCTTTCTACATTGCTTTGCAAAGATCAAAGAGATCGCAATAGTTGGGATTTTATCTCGTACCTTATAGAGTTGACCTTCGAAACTAATAATGACACTACAAGGCCTAGATTCATAAAAAACATGATGTTTCAACATATATGGTTGTCCTAAAAGAACATCACAAACTTTAAGGGGGGTAAGATCACACAATACCTCATCTTTGAAGGGTTTGATCCCATAGTGCAGGTGACATTGTTGGTTCACGTAGATGACCTGTCCCTAGTTGACCCAACCGATGGTGTATGGTTGAGGGTGCAACATCGTTATTAAGTTTAACCTCTATACGACCTTTGATGAGATTAGGTTCTTCTCGATAGCTGTGAGTGGAAGAGGTGCTCCCCTTCTTGAGGCTCCTCTAGTTACTCTGTTTGGACATTTGTGGTAGCTATGATGAAACTGGGTTCAACATCAATGATTTATTTTCCCTTATTAGGTTCCAAATAAGAGTCTGAGTCACATCCTACTTACAGGATTTCGTATAAGCCAACATTGACATTTTGGAGTGACATTCATCAGTGTTGTGCCAAGGGATTTTATGGAACTCGCACCACTTTCTAGTGTCCTTCAACTTCTCATTACCATTCTTTGTTGGTGCTTTCACTGGCTGTCCTTGGGCTAGCCATCCTTGCTCTGTCATTTTCTCTGGGAGTTAGAGACACCTTTATCATGATTCTACTCTGATGGGTTTGTAGAACCGAAATCTTGCTTATTATTTTTCTTGAAATTTTGCTCGATCTTGACAACATATTGATAAGTGACTCCTAGTGAGGAGATGTCCAAGAACTCCATATCTGTTAGGTTGTACCTATGTAATCGATTTCATTACTTCAGAACCAAGTGTCACTCAGAGTATTTAATACTCAACCTTATGTGCAAGCTATGGAATATGTTGGTGTACTCCAACACCCTCTAGTCTCTCTCTTCTGATCCAGGGTTGTCCATCTCGTGTATTGGTCATCATAGTTTCCAACAGGGTAGTATTGCTCCTTGAGGGCATCAACAAACCTTGCCCAAGTGGGTCCTGACCCAAAAATTGCAGACTCATCTCTGACATGTTGCTCACAATAAGTCTAGCACCAATATTTTACACAGGGAAGGGATTTAAGAAGTGCGAAGGTGATTTTTTCACTGTTGGAAAAAATTGGATAGAGAAATAACCTTCTAGCATACTTAACCATTTTCCCAAGGTGTTGGCATCTATTTGGCCTTCGAATAAGGAATATCAAAGTCAACTTGTACCTTAAAGGGTGTCGCACCTTTGAAGTGACTATTGGTTGAAGGTGCCTCCGTTGTTGTTGAAAACCATCGAAAGATCTAGGAAAAATTATCCATCATCTTGTTCCTCTATCGCACGAGGGATTCCTCAAGAAATAGTTTGAAAGGATCTCCCTCTTCGTCATATCTCTTTTCTTCTTCCATGGAAGGTTGTTTGGCCTAGCAGTTTTGTTCTTCCCCAAGATCAACCAGTTCAAGACTCAACTCTTGATAGCTTGGCCTCACCAGGGACATGCACAGAGAAACGAGAAAAAGAAAACCACTCTGATACCACTGATCCATATTATATTGAGAATAACATGAAGGAAGAGATATAACAAGGAAACAGACATAGATATTGCAAGAAACAAAGTAATACAATTAATCTCAAATTCTATTAATGACTATTTGGAATACAAAAGATTATAAAATGCAAAGGACATAAGCTATCTAGAATGATGGTAGCTTATCTCTGAAGAGAGAGATGTGTCGGCTATGCTCATTCGCAAGAAGCTGATTACAAAGAGGTTGAAAATCCCTTTTAACATAAAACATCAATGAGAAAAATCTAAACATCCAAAAATATAACCCTAGAAGATGAAAAACCAAAAGGTTTGTGGATCACAATGTGGTTATTTGATACATCAACTTCCCAGAGGCGTTAATTTTTCATACGATCTCTGTTTGGGGCACTCGATAGTCCATTGAAAAGGTCTAGCCGACAAGTAGACATTTCGATCAACTCAGTAATGTGTTTGGAAATCTATTGGGTGCTTTCACGTCAATAAAATGTCGCTTAGGGCTATATATTTATTATTGTTGTTGTTTTTATTTTATTTTATTGCATGTCTTCAATCTTGATATATTTAATGATGGATGTCATAGTAATAATAATAATAATAATCTATTTTTAAAGTCTAGGGAGGTATACATAGGCTACCCCTCTAAATTTGAATATGACCTCTAAGGAGGAAACACATGCTCTTAACCATTAAACCCACTCACATTGTATATTATACATAAGAATATAAAAATAATATATTAATCATTGGATTTAAATATTATAAACATATTTAAAAAAAAAAATCAAAACATTAAAATCTAAATACATAGATATTAATATTTTTGGAATAAAAATTCACAAATTTGAAATTAAAATCAATAGGGATAAATGCATCAATAAGTAGGGATGGCGTTCGTTTAATCGCTAATAAGAATCTACCTTGATGGCCGGTTTTGAGGGTAGGATCTGGCAGGGCGGGCAACACTTTCATATTTCAAAATTTACATTTTTTCCATTAAAAAAATAACACTTTTTAAATTCAACATCCACATAATAAACACTTTTAAAAGCCGATATGGTTACTTTCACTTATTCATTGGAACACTTATTCATTCAACTTTAGAAGAGTAAGAGCCTAACATTTATTTATCTACTAAATACATAACTACTAAATAAGGAAAAGGCGCACACTCTTTGTTTGATGCTCTGTATTATTGTCACATGCTACTATAAAAGGTAAGTTCATTAATAATATACTTGCAATTAAATAGTTGTTTGCAAAGCTTTAAAAATTCATTTGCTTGTTTTGTGGTTTTTTCTATTTGAATCACTTTGTTTGGAAAGCTTTAAAAATTCATTTGCTTGTTTTGTGGATTTTTCTATTTGAATCACTTTGTGTGGCTCAAGTCCCTGATGTTCAAAAAATCAGGTTAGCAATGTTTCTATCCACACAATATTTCTATCCACACAATAAAAAACCTAACACAAAATATCTATATTCGTGAACGAATTGGATTTTACAGCCTGAATCCAAAATCTGGTTGAGCTGTTAAATATATGTGTAACATCGTCGATGCTGCAGAAAATATATTCACGTGTTTACTCTCTGATGGTTATAATGATCACGGTAAAGTAACGCAAAATCGCTATCTTTACCAAGAAAATTGTAGAGATTTTAATCCAGAGTAGTAGGCACATTATTACGGTGTTTTCGCCGATTCTTCCAAGTGTTTGATAGTAGCAATCGTCTTGGCTTTCCATTGGAGAAATTCCTTCACATATTTCTCTTCGTATTCCGGGTCGTCCAGTTTACATGGCGGCGTAGAACTCGCAGTGGTGACCATTGATTCCTGCATATACTGTTGCTCCATATTTTTCGTCGAGCAAAATAGAGTTTCTGTACAGTACCGGGAAGCCTTTTCCGGAACAGATGGCTTATATTTCAATAGCTTCGAGTACTCGTTTAGAACATGGAACATGTAATCGTATACATTCGACATTTTCAACTCGTTCA
>SNQJ01S0083733.1:34804-48953 GCA_010110895.2 Picea sitchensis
ACGGGGAGAAATTAGCAACCTTTTGTTGGGGTCTTGGACAGCGAACCAATAATCAAGCAGAAATTCTAAGTTTGATCAAAGTTTGTCAGATAGTAAGGGAAAGAGGACACAGGGAGCTACAAGTATTTGGAGACTCTGAGATCCTGATCAAAATAATACACTCCCGAGGACAGTTTAAAGATGCTGGGCTAAACAAGAATCTGCAAAGGTTAAGGAACATACTAAAGGATTTCACCTTCTTCAAGTGCTACCATATTCTCATAGATTCAAATAAAGAAGCAGACAAATTAGCCAACGAAGGCTGCCTTTTGCCACAAGGAGAACTCAGTGTAAATGGTGGGGACCCAGTTAAAAAATGTATTCCTTGAAAGGGGCAGCAGCTTGCAAAAGAATGTAGAAGGCAACAAAAGCTTGAGAAAGACAGCTGGAACAGAAGCTGAAACACAGTGCTGAAACATAGATGCTGAAACACAGTGCTGAAACTCAGTGCCGAAACACAGATGCTGGAACACAGATGCTGGGATATAGAAGCTGAAACACAGTGCTGAAAGTGACGGATCTTATGCTGAAACACGGTGTTGCAGCAGCTGAAACTAAGTGTTGTTACGCTGAAACACAGTGCTGGAACAGTTGCTGAATCACAGTCTGTTACACATGCTGAAACACAGTTTTGTAACATATGCTGAAACACAGCGTTGGAACAGATGCTGAAATTTAGTGTTGGAAATTTTGCTGAAACAACGATGGATCTTATGCTGAAACAGTGATGCATCACACTTTGTAACTGAAATTGTGGCTCTGCCACCCCTCTAATAAAATCTATAACCGTTTTCGTTAAAAAAAAATAAAATAAAAATAAAGGAATGACCTGAAAATTTCTCTAGTGGACGTAGCCTACACTGGGTGAACCACGTAAATCTATGTCTCTATTGTATTGTGTATCTTTTGTGTTTTTTTTCTGCATTTGTTTTATTTTATTACTCCACGGTCCTTTTTTTCTAACAGAGACAATGGAGAAGGACCGATGGATACATATTGCAAGGTGAACTCAAGAAAAT
Source organism: Picea sitchensis (assembly GCA_010110895.2). Classification (NCBI taxonomy): domain Eukaryota; kingdom Viridiplantae; phylum Streptophyta; class Pinopsida; order Pinales; family Pinaceae; genus Picea; species Picea sitchensis. The sequence continues at coordinate 35,863 of SNQJ01S0083733.1, forward strand.
CAAGCCACCTACCTTCAATGTTGAGCATAGAAAGGGATATGAGGTTGAGGCCTGGTTGTTGGAAATAAATAAATATCTCCAGTTTCATGATTATCCCTCCAGGGTAGCAACAAGAATTGCAACATACCACTTGCAAGGAAATACAACCATGTGGTGGTAGCATTTTAAGAAATAAAAATACCATTATGAGAAGAAGGTTTCATGGAGGTAGTTAAAAGGATATTTCCAAGAGAAATATTTGTCTAAGCATTACTATGAAAGAATTATTAAAGAGTACTTTGAACTCAAGTTGGGCAGCATGACAATGGATGATTAAGAGAAAAGGTTCTTTGAGTTTTTAAATTATGTGGACTTCATAAATGATGAAAAGGTCAATGATCCAGGTGGATATTGGTGGCCAACCACATGTTCCAAATTTCACTTGGCTCATCTTGATAGTTTTCAGTTTAGCATGTTTCTCTGTAATGGTGACATCTCTTTGTAATTGTGAGTTCTCCATTTCTAGGGATATCTTGAATCCCTACAAAACATCCAGGTGGATATTGGTGGTCTCCCACCTATTCCAACTGGCTTATTTTGGCATTTTTCATGTTAGTACCTCTTTTTGTACTTTTGGGGCCGTTTTGAGGCCCTAAACAATTTGTTTTTGGGTTTTCCATAGTAAAATTATTAACAAAGTCAATTTTTAATGGCATAATGTGTATTTCTCTAAAAGACCTTTCCAATGGGCTATTACACACCTAAAACAAAGATCGTATGCAAAAGTTACGACCCTGGGAAGTTGATGTACTAACTTACCCCAACGGGGCCCACATGACTTTTGACGCTTCATCTCCTAGGGTTAGGCTTTTGTATGTATAGGGTTTGGTCATTCATGTTTATTGTAAAAAGGCCTTCAAATCCTCATTGTACTCATCTTCTTGCAAATGAGCGTAGCCGTCACATTTCTTCTCAAATATAAGTTGCCACCATTCTAGCGAGTTCATTCACTCTGTATTTTTACAGTCTCTATACATTTATTTCATTAATAGAAATCATGTATTGTTGCATTTCTCTATTTCTTGAAATATTTGTGTGTATATTGTAATATCTATGCATTCATTTTGTTCTGAAAATAGTCTGGATCAGTCAAAATCCAAAGTTTTTTAAGTTGGTTACCCTTTTTCTATACTGACAAGATACAATATGATAACCTCAATACTTTGGAGGAGACCATAAGGAGAGAAAGACATATTTATGAAAATAGTAAAGGGAGGCCAGTCTTCCAAAAGACTTGGAATGATAAGATGAATGGTAAGAAGGAGAAAAGGAAAAAATGTCTTAAGACACCTTTTTTCAGGAAAAACTCCCAAGCAAATCAATAAGGGAAACCAACCCAAAATGAGAAAAATACCACAGATTCAGTTGGGAAAAGGCCAAGGCAAAAACATGTACAATGTCATGGATGTGAGGGAAAACACTTATATAGGTACTGCCCTCACAAAGGTGAAAGAATGAGGATTGTCCACAACATTCAGGAGGCTAAAAGAGTTGAAGACATGGGAGGAATAAGACCAAGGATTTATGCATCCTTGGAAAACAAGAAAGAAGAGTATCAATCCCCCATGATTGAAGTGGAAGGTTAGATTGGTAAGCATCCCTTAGAAATTTAATTGATTTTGTAGCTAGCCATAGTTACATAAACTCTAAAATTGCTGAAATGTTTCACTTGCAAAGGATTAAGCATAATAAATCATGGTTAGTTCAGTTAGCCACAAGGGCTAAGAGAAAAATCATTTTGTTGGTTAATTATTGTCCAATAGACAGGAATGGACTCAACATAAAGGTAGATGTGAACATCATACCATTTGGTACATATGACTATCTAATTGGCATGGATTGGTTGGAGAAAAAACATGTTGTCCTAGACTATTACAACAAGACCATAACTTGTCTTGATGAACAAGGGAAGAAAGGAAGGATTCAAGGCATTCCAAGAGTTGTAGCTGTTAGAGAATATCAACCATGCAGTTGAAAAAGAGTTTCAAGAAAGGATGTCAAATTTTCATAGCCCATTTGGAAGAGGAAGCTAGAGATAAAGTGGAAAGTATTGAAGACCATTTGGTCTTGAAATATTTTGAAGATCGTTTTGGGAAATCCCAGGATTTCCTCCAAAGAGAGACATTGATTTGATTCCAAGAGTTTCCCCAATGTCTAAGACACCATATAGAATGGGCACACTAGAATTAGAACAGTTGCAAATGAAACTTGAAGAGCTGTTAAAGAAGGGGTATATACACCCAAGTGTGTCACCTTGGGGAGCCCAAATTATTTTGTGAAAAAGAATGATGGATCATTAAGTCTATGTATTGATTTCATGAAGCTGAATAAGGTCACAATAAAGAACAAATATCCTTTTTCGAGGATTGATGATATATTTGATCAGCTTAAAGGTGCAAAGGATATTTTCCAAGATTGATTTGAGATCAGGTTATCATCAAGTGAGGATAAAGAAAGCATATATTAGCAAGAAAATGCTCATAACACTATATGGGCATTATGAATTCACAGTAGTGCCATTTGGACTATCAAATGCCCCAATAGTTTTCATGTGCCTAATGAATGGAGTGTTCAAGGAGTACTTGGACAATTTTGTAATTGTTTTCTTAGATGATATTCTAGTTTACTCCAAGACAGAAGAAGAGTATGAGAAACATTTAAGAATGGTGTTGCAAATTTTGAGAGAACAAAAGTTGTATGCCAAGCTAAGTAAGTGAATCTTTTATCAAAATAATATTCACTACTTGGGGATTATTATTTAAACAAAGGGGATAAAAATTGATCTTGATAAAATAGAGGCCATTAGAGGATGACCAGTGCCAAGAAATGTCACAAAGGTCAGATATTTTATGGTTGTTTCTAGTTATTACCGAAGATTCATAAAGGGGTTTTAAAATAATTAAAATCCAATCACTTCTTTGCAAAATAAGGAACTTAAATTTCAATGGACTCCCAAATGTGAAGAAAGTTTTCAACAGTTGAAAGATATTTTGACTAGTGAAACAATATTAAATATTGTAGACCCAAATGAAGACTTTTTAGTGTGCATAGATGCATGCAAGGAAGGAATCAATGGATTCCTCGGTCAAAAGGATCATGTGGTATGCTACGAGTCTAGAAAATTAAAGGAGCATGAGAGGAATTATGCTACACATGACTTGCAGTTGGAAACAATTGTCCATGCAATAAAAATGTGGATACATTACCTTATGGGGAAAATATTTGAGCTAAGTTCAAACCATTGTTTTCTAAATCATTTTTTTGGAAAACCACCATTAAATGCCTGGCAAACTAGATGGATGGAATTTCTGAGTGAGTATGACTTTGAAATTAAGCACATAAAATGCAAGGAAAATCAGGTGGTTGATGCACTCAACAGAAGAGATCATGAAGTGCACATTTCAACCATTAGCATGATCAACATAGATTTAAACGAAACAATCTTAGAGGCTGCAAATTTAGACCAACAATATGTAAAAATAAAATAAACATTACAATAAGGTAATTTATAACAGAAATTTAATTTTTATGAGTTGAAAGAGGATGGAATCCTCATGTACAAAGGAAAAATGTATGTGCCAAATTTAGGAGAGCTGAAAAATATAGTTTTGAGGGAAATGCACAATGTGCCATATGCTCGGAACCCATGATATCAGAAGACAATTGGAGTTGTAAGAAGCCAATACTTTTCGCTGAGAATGAAGAAGGAAGTGGCTAATTACATATCTAGGTGCCTAAAATGTCAAAAGGTAAAAATACAGCATAGACATACAGTGGGGATGCTACAACCATTTCCCATTCCTGAGTGGAAATGGGAAGTGGTTACAATTGATTTCATTAAAAAACTTCCCATAATAGTGAAGAAACATGATTCCATCATGGTGGTGGCGGACATATTAACGAAAGAAACACATTTTATTCATGTGAATACAACACACAATGCAACAAATATTGCAAAAATTTACATGAAGGAAGTTGTCACGTGCTCTGAAAATACCAAAAAAGTTTTGATACCACCTTGATTTTAAATATCAACAAACTATGATACCAATTCAGCCCAAAAATCCTTAGATGTCAATTAGTTCATAAATAAACATAAACATCTGACTAGATTATGCAAATTGAAGATCGACCTGAATATTTGCAAATAACATGTTAAAATTCTTATTTATTCATAAAACTTCATTAACTAATGAATATAATTTGCGAAAATAATAAGTGCCAAAATGGAGATAAATAAACCACTCTTTTTAATTCTCAAAATGCCAAGAATTACAATAAATGGGATTACAATGCCAAATTTGATGTCACTCTTCAATTATGCTACTCAATCCTAAAGACAGAGGTCATTATTGAATTTCTCATGAAATTATGAGAAACATGAGTATTGAATTGACTATAGTCTCAATTAGTGCTTAAGGACCCCTTTTTGCACGCATAATGAGACTATGTGTCTCATACATGAAAAATTGGACTAAGAATTTTCATACATAGCCTTTTTACATAAAATAGACATCAACATCATATTACTCTCAAAATTCTGAGAAAAATGAGTATAAACACACTATACTTCCCTCAAAGAACTCTATGGCACGCAAAACTAGACAAACCCAAAAGAGGGACACCTATTGCATGCAAAACGAGACAAAATTATAAACTTGGCATGAAATTCTATGCAAGCCCTATATTTGGCATGCATTTTCGTGTCTTGGGAATTGGTTTTCGTGCCCATTAAATAATCCTAGGTCATCCAAACCACCAACTGAAATCCTTCGCAAAATTGATTTAACATTAAATATAATATCTAATGTTAGTTATAACAACTAAAATGCACGGCGTATTGGTAGGAGGCTTGAGGTTAATACTAAGCAATATTCTTTGGAATATTTGAATTTCCTTCCATAGGTCACGTGTTCTATTCCATTCGACCTCAAAAAAATTTTGATTCTCCCTTAGCCATTGTTGGCCAATCAGAGAGTGCCACGTGACACTCTCTGATTGGCCCACCTATCTGCACGACCAACACTTTTCCATGTCACTTCCACCTGTACCTGTATGGATCTTCCATGCCACTTCCAACTGTAGCTATACATGTTACCTTCCATGTCATCACACGGATTGAAGGATCAAATCCTATCACTGAGAGGGGGGGGGTGAATCAGTGACACAATAATTTTATCAATTTTCTTTTATTTATGCAAACAAAATTTTGACACAATATTTTATCGTGGAACCCAATTGGGAAAAACCACAAACGTTTTTCTATTAACTGCAAAATTTGTTTTACATGTTACATAAAAGGAAGATATTCTTCCTTTTCGATCAAGACCAACTGATCAAGATGCACCCACACCCTTGTTCACCAGCACCAATTGGTAGGAGGCAATGACCCCCTGTTTAGTCAGCTAGAACTCACAAGGAAGCACCAACTCCCTCTGCAGGCACCAACCTTCCCTTGCACCACCTTGCATCCACCCTTATTTTTTAAATTTGGAAAAAAAATTCTATCAATTCTTTATTGCATCTCTCTACTTCTGTGATTTAATATATCTTTTGATTCACACTGCAGAGACACTTTATTCTTGCCACTCTTTCTCGTTTATACATTCTTCAAAATAGAGTGAGTGTGAACCATTGTGTCCCTTTGTTTGGACCATCACACCTCTTCATTTAAATTAACCATAATCATAGTTTATTATTCTTACCATGATGGCTTTTCATAAATTGATCACATATATGGATCAATTTTATCTTATTAACTCGATCCCTAATATTTGCAAATATTGCAGGATACAGATTTCTACTAAGGCGCTTCCTTCAAACCATTACATGTGACTAGTAGCAAAAAACCACAGGCTTATCAACTTTAGCGACGTGTTGTGTTTTTCTTTTTAAATCTCTTATACCATATGACCAATGGAAATAACCAGATGTTAGGCCAAACAAGCGCTTGAGTGCTTTATTAGAATCAACGGTCATGATTTAATCTCCTGATGATGGACGATTGTCGATATTTCGGGACTTCACCCTTCAGAACTTTGGGACTTGCAACATGTCAAATCTCCCATAGTGGATTTCGTCGAATAGTTCATATGGTTCACGTTTACTTCATGGAACCAGATCAATGGTCAGATTAGATCCTTACATATATTGTTTTACTACTTTAATCTGACGGCTGGGACTTAATCAAGAATTTAGATGGATGGCCACCATTTACTCTCGGACTTCAACTATTCTACATACACTATCCTTCCACTGTAATATGATCAAAATTTGAGAATACACTCGAAGTGATCTTCAGATCGGACGAATCATGTCCACTTCGAGACTTTAACATTCGAAACTTCGGGACTTAGGGAATCTCCTGGTGGTGAAAATATCGAAGTAAAAATCCCACAGTGATGTAACTTGCTTACATCACTTGATGACATGGCATGAGCCAAGTGTCTTCCACATGTCACTCTGATTCTTGATTTGCACGTACCTAAAATGTTGATTGCAACTTGACACTTGTCATTATCTGACTGTGCCACATGTCCTTGCTTACGTGGTCTGTCAACATGGTCTGTCATATTTCCTTGTTGATGCAGTCTACCACATGTCCTTGAATCAGACGGTTCAGGCTTACTTCGGGTCTTTACCCGGAGTCCACAGATTTACGCCATGTCTCTTCTGGATTAGACGGCCCAGATCCAGTTCGGACGATCTGACACTTGAGATTTACTCCGAATGATATGATGACTAAGATCTATTTCGGATGATCAAATGATCGATATTTACTTCGGCTCTCTAGCTTTCCGAGCTTTGGTAATTTAAAATCCGAAACTTTCCAGAGCGTAACCTCCTCACATCTTTAGACCCGAAGTGAATGATGTTCATTTGATCAAGATCTTTGATTAACAGTTCGATTTGTATGCAATGTTGATTTGTCTTGGTTTAAATCCAATGACCGTCCAAATTTTCTTATCCTATCCTTCCACTTAATTTTAATCCAACGGATGACAAGAATTTGGATAATCGAGATCTCACATCTTTTTTCTTATCATGTACCTCCACTCAAAATTGATCCAACGATTGTGAATACACTCGAAGCATATCAACGATCAAGAATGATTGTGGAACCATAACTTGCGAGTCATTTAACTTGTCACCTGAGCTCCACAAATTGAAGTTGTGCGTTTGTTGGTGAGTCAACCACAGTCGTCGATCTTTGAAGCTATAATATCTGATGGTCCTGACTAATTGAGGTATTGGAAATAACAAGATGTTTAATTCTCCTTTCACTCTCTGCAATCTATCCTTGTTGTATATTTGGTGATTGCGCATCAATGGTCTTGAATTGATCTGATCTAATCCCCCAACAATTATTTTGAGATTCACTGCACCATCTCTTCTGAACTTTGATCTTCACTTGATAACCGTACTAAGCTTTTATCTCTGCATATCATCCAACTGTTTGACATCAATCATTATATATTAACTTTTATACTGTTAATATTAATGACAATTCATCATACCAACTTATCATCACATCAAAGACATCGACTATTGACATCAATGACAATACACCAATGACACTATGTCCAACAATATCCCCCTTTGTCATTGATGGAAACTTACAAAATTCATACACAATCTCCCCCTGTGATGTTGCTTCTCTCCTCTGAAGTTACTCTCCCCCTTTGACATCAATGGAAAAAGGGTTTCTTCTCCTATGATATGTCTTTCTAAATACTTCTGATCAGAGTATTAACCATTGGTAACTCCGCCTGCAATCACACTTTTCCTGTCATAACTGAATGACCCCTTCTGGTGTTGATTGTTGTCACCCCCTAAATAGGTGCCAACTGATGCATTGTTTTCTTGAGAGATTAATTAGGTTGGAAGAAGGATTACTCCCAATTTTTTCCTGAGATATTCAAATACATTTCTTCTTAAGGGTTTTGTGAAAATATATGCCACCTATTCTTGTGTTGGGACATATTCCAATTTAATGATCTTATTTTTAGTCTGATCTCTTAGATAGTGATATTTTATGGGAATGTGTTTTGATTTTGAGTGCTGAACAAGATTCTTGGAGAGACTTATCGTGCTTGTATTATGATAGTGGATATGAGTAGGTTCTTCAAATATTATTTTGATGTCTTGTAAGGTTTGTTTCATCCATTCCACTTGTGTGCAACATTCTGCTACTGCAATATACTTAGCTTCAGTGCTAGACAATGAAATTGAGGACTGTTTCTTAATTATCCAAGCTACCAATGATTCTCCCAAAAATAATGCTCCTCCACTTGTATTTTTTATGTCATCTACACTACCTGCCCAATCAACATCTGAATAGGCTTTAAAGTGAATGAATCCTTTCTAGGGTACCACAAACCAAGATCTATGGTTCCTTTCAAATACCTAAAGATTATTTTTATAGTTCGAACATGGCTCTCCTTTGGTGCTGCTTGAAATCTAGCCACCATCCCAACAACTTGCTTGACATCAGGTCTCGAAACTATTACATAGAGAAAGCTCCCAATTATTGATCTATAGTGTTTTGGATCTAGAGCTTTGGACTCATCATCCTTGCTTAGTTTGCATCCAACTGTCATAGGTGTACTAACAAGTTTGCAATCTTCAAATTGGAATCTCTTCAACATATCTTTAACATACTTAGTCTAATGGATAAAAAATCCTTGTTTTAGCCCAAAGAGTTCTTTCTTCAGTTTATAGATATAGTCTTGTTTTTTAGTTAATCGAAATCCTTTTGGTTGTTCAATATTGACTTCCTCTTCTAAGTTTCCATTGAGAAATGTTGACTTGGCATCCATTTGGTATACTTTAAATTTTTTGTAGCTAGAGAAATCTAGGAACATCCTAATTGCCTCCAATATCGCCACAGGTGCAAAGTTTTCTTCATAGTCTACTCCTTCAACCTGAGCATACCCTTTACAGACTAGTCTGGCTTTGTTTATGATTACTTGCCCATTCTCATTCATTTTGTTTTATACACCCATTTAGTTCCAATGACATTTTTGTTTTTTGGTCTTGGAACTAGTTCCCAAGTTTTATTTTTTCCAATTTGGTCCAATTCTTCATTCATAGCTTTAACCCAATTCTCATCTTTACATGTGAATTTTATTGAGCTAGGCTCAATATGTGGCAACAATGTTATTTCTGTTTGATACAGTATTTGTCTTCTTGTGTGCACTCCATCATTCATATCTCCAATAATTAGTTCTTCATGATGATTCTTTTGAGTCATTCTTGATGGTGTCTTTGTGTCTCTTCTTGGGAATTAATCTCTTATCTCTTCTTGTAGATCTTGTTCGTCTTCACTCATATGCATATCATCATATTCCCTTTCTTTATTCTCTTCTACTTCTTCTACTTGTGTGCCAATTGTCTCATCATCATCTTCATCTTCACTTTCAAGTATAGTCTCTTGATTTTAGATTCTTAATGTTTTTAGGTCATCCACCTTGACATATGCACTCTCAACAATCTTATGTGATCTAATATTGTTCCATTTGTATTCTTTCTTGTTAGAAGAATATCCAAGAAAAATACCTTCATCAGATATGGCATCAAATTTTCCAAGATTCTCATCAAGTCTTTTGATGTAGCGTTTACTTCCAAAGACCTTGAAGTATTTTACAAATGGAGCTCTTCCATACCATAGTTCATAAGGATTCTTATCATCATCAGTGTCACTAGACTCTGATGAACTGATATTTTCTTCTTTTGAGTAAAACTTATTTTTGCCTCTGTAAAAAATTTTCTTGTAGTTGGGTTTTTCCTTTATCTTGTACTGTTTGATTTTGTTTTCTTCATATTTAGGGTCTTCCTTCAGATAGGGACACTTGGATGAAAAATTTTCAACCTTTCCACAGTTAAAACATTTGAGAGGCAGCTTGCCTTTGTACTTCCATGATCCTTTCTGAAGTTTTTTAATGAAATTTTCTTCTTCCACATAAGATTCTTCATCATGGCTGGATTGAAGTTTCTGCTTCTGATTCTTTGTTTTCTTGAGTACCTTGAAGGCTGCCTCTCCTTGTGAGTGATTCTCATGACCCAATATTAACTCATAGGCTGTGAGGATTCCATACAATCCATCCATGGTGAGTTTATTTAGATTTTATCGATCTTCAAGAGAGGACACTTTAGGATTGTACATAATAGGTAGTGTTCTTAGAATTTTTTCAACTAGCTCATTGTATGATACTTCTACTCCTAATCCTCTAATTGAATTAATAATATTATCAACTCTTTCGAAGTACTTAGAGATATTTTCCTCATATTTCATTTTTAGGCCTTCATATTGTACTTTGAGAGTCTGGAGTTTGTCCCTCTTAACCTTGGTATCTCCTGCATATATAGTTTCCAATTTATGCCAGAGTTGTTTTGCATTACTATAGTTTAGTACCTGAGCAATAATTTTCTTAAGTCCAACTTGTAGTGTGTTTAAGGCTTTTCCATGCTCCCAAAATTTTTTCCTATCTTTTGCTTCTATGGGCATGCCTTTTGGAACATCATATCCCTTTTCAACTAATGTACATACTTCCAATCCAATGGAAATTAGATAGATTTTCATTCTAACACTCTAGAAGACGTAGTCTTCACCATTAAATAGGGCGATTTTTAATGACATTTTCAACTGCTGATCCATTTTGATGTATATTCCTCTTCATTTGATTTAAAACTTTTGTGAAGAGACCCGCTTTGATACCAATTGAAGGATTAGATAATGTCACTGAGAGGTGGGAGGGTGAATCAGTGACACAATAATTTTATCAATATTATTTTATTTATGCAAACAAAATTTTGACACAATATTTCATCGTGGAACCCAATTGGGAAAAACCACAAATGATTTTCTGTTAACTGCAAAATATGTTTTACATGTTACATAGAAGGAAGATATTCTTACTTTTCGATCAACACCAATTGATCAGGATGCACCCAAACCCTTGTTCACCAGTACCGACTGGTAGGAGGCAACGACCCCCTGTTCAGTCAGCTACAACTGACAAGGAAGCACCAACTCCCTCTGCAGGCACCAACCTGCCCTTGCACCACCCAAACACCCTTATTTTCGGAATATGGAAAAACTTTTGTATCAAGTCTTTACTCCATATCTCTATGCTTCTTTGATTTAATATATCTTCTGATTCGCCCTGTAGAGACACTTTCTTCTCGCCACTCTTTCTCGTTTATATATTCTTCAAAATGGAGTGAGTGTGAACCACAGTGTCCCTTTGTTTGGATCATCGCACCTCTTCGTTTAACTTAACCATAATCACAGTTTATTATTCTTACTGTGAAGTATTTTCATAAATTGATCACATATATGGATCAGTTGCATCTTATTAACTCGATCCCTAATCTCTACAAATATTGCGGGAAACAAAGTTCTACTGAGGCGCTTCCTGCAAACCATTACATGTGAATGATAACACAAAACCACAGGCTTATCAAATTTAGCAACGTATTATGTTTTGCTTTTTAAATCTCTTATACCATATGACCAATGGCGGTAACCAAATGATAGGTCAAACAAGCGCTTGAGCACTTTATTAGAATCAACAGTCACGATTTAATCTCCCGATGATGGATGACTTTCGAGACTTTTCCCTTCAGAAATTCGGGACTTGCAACATGTCAAATCTCCTGCAACGGATTTCGTTGAATAGATAAGACGATTCATGTTTACTTCACGGAACCAGATCAATGGTTAGATTCAATCCTTACATATATCGTTTTACTGCTTTAATCTGATGGTTGGGACTTAATCAAGCATTTAGATGGATGGCCACCGTTTACTTGGGGACTTTGGCTATTCTACTTACACTATCCTTCCAATGTAATATGATCAATGATTGAGAATACACCCGAAGTGATCTTCAGATCGGATGACTCATGTCCACTTTGGGACTTAGGGAATCTGCTAGTGAAGAAACTCCTGAAGTAAAACTCCCACAATGACGTAAATTTCTTATGTCACTTGGTGATGTGGCATGAGCCAAGTGTTTGCCATGTGTCACTATGATTCTTGATTTGCACGTACCTGAAATGTCGATTTCAACTTGACACTTGTCATTATCTGACTGTGCCACGTGTCCTTTCTTATGTGGTCTGTCACATGTCCTTGCTGATGAGATCTGCCACATGTCCTTGAATCAGACAGTTGAGTCTTACTTTGGGTATTTACCTGGAGTCCACATATTAATGCCACGTATCTTCTCAATCAGATGACCCAGATCCACTTCGGATGATCCGACGCTTGAGATTTACTCTGAACGATCTGACGACTAAGATCTATTTCATATGATCGTGATTTACTTCGGCTCTCTGACACTTCGAGCTTCAGGCATGATGGTCCCAATGAAATGAGATGTGTCAGTGGAGTAGTGTAGGAATCCATGGGAATGAATGGCGTAGTTAGGGATGTAATTTTTTGGGAGGGGGAATCTTGTTGATTGCCTAAAATTTAAGGGGGTATATGGTAATGCCCTATTGGGATACTATGAATCCCAACAAGCGGCCTGTAGTGATGCAAAAGGAAAATTTAAGAGGATTGAGCCATATGTTGTATCTTCGACACCATTCAAAGGTGATCCGTAGATATTCTATGTGTTGGGAGTGTTTCTTGCACCAAGCGGTGAGGTTGTCTAAGTAGGCAAGGATGATATGAGCGAGATCGTGGAAGGAATACGTCATCGCGCGTTGGAAAGTGGCCTCGATTTTTTTGATTCTGAAGGCCATAAGTCTATAGGATAAGGTGCCACATGGGGTTGTGAATGTGGTTTTGTATTGATATGCCTACCAGATTTGGATCTGGTTGTAGCCCGAAAAGTCGTCTATGAGGGAGAGGACTTCATGAAAAACAAATACATCAATGACTTGTTTGATGAAGGGAGTATGGAAGTTTTCTTTGGAAAAATCTTGGTTGAGGTTGCTGGAAGTTTGTGCAAACGCGAAGGATGCCCTATTTTTTTTTTATTGACTGAAACAGGGTTTGAAACCTAGTGTATGTATGCAATGGGGTATATCATGTTGGATTA
>SNQJ01S0083733.1:49003-65888 GCA_010110895.2 Picea sitchensis
AGTGTTTTATGTGGAAACCCAAATTGGGAGAAAACCATGGAATGATTTATCTTATATTTATTGAATAATTACATTCATTGGAAGCACCAACTTCCTTTGTTTTCCAGCTGCAACTAGAAGGAGGCTCCAACCCCCTAGTTTCTCAGGCTACAATCTAAGGGAAGCTCCAACTCCCCAATTCTCTAGATACAACCAGAAGGAGGCTACAACCCCCTATGTTCTCTGAATACAACCGGAAGGTGGCTACAACCACTTGTCCTTGCCCCGTCCAATCACCCTGAAGTAAAAGTAGAATGATGGAACCACTGTCGCACTATCACTATGAGATATATTGTTGTAAACATATACCAATAAACCTGAACCATGCATCAACCTATAATCATCTTGTACCATAAACACGTGCATCAACCATGCACCAACCTGTACGAAACAATCTATAATCAACCTATACCATAAACAAGTGCATCAACCATGAACCAACCGGTACCAAACAATCTGTAATCAACCTGTACCATAAACAAGTGAAACCAACCATGTACCAAGTATATACCAATAATGTGTCAAGTACTCATCAACTATGACTCATCAATATGTACCAATATCATCATCTATACACCTCGTGTATGTGCCAACTCATCAACTACTTGTCTCAAGCATGTACCCAACATGTACCTCAACCAAAATCCCTCATCAATTTCGTCATCCAAATATGATTTGTAACTCTATAATAGACCTGGTTTATATGATCACATACCTTCAAACCTTCTTTAACTTTAACAACAAGAGACTATCATTTTCATCAAACATTTGTTTAGTCTCACAAGACTAGTTTTAGATTAGTCAACAACCCTAACTTGAAATAATCATAACTTTGTACCTGTAATGAATAAAGATATGAAACTAATACAAAATGTTCTTCGATGTGTTTTATGCAATTATTCTAGGTGTCACTACTTGGAACCTCTCAGAAAAGGAGTTATGTAAAAAATGGCACACCTTGCTAAATTCTGGCTTATTCTAGAGAGCGACCTTGTAGAGCGTGCCCCACACAGAAAATTTGTTGAATGGATATGAAACTGTTAAAAAACATACTAAATATTTTAATCTAATAAAAAAAAAATTCTTATTGAATTTGGATCTGTTATGAAGAAGTTATGACGTTTTTACCCGAAACACCTATTTTTGACTAGTTTCAGGACTAGCCACAAACCCTATTTTCCACGGAGTGTAACTCCAAAAATACAACGACCCAAAAGATGAATTTTTTACCATGGATACTTTTATATGTTTCCTCAATGGAATATAAATTTGACGGTCTGAGTCATTCTAGAAAAAAAAGTTATTGCGAAAATGGTGAGATGACCTGAAAAAAAACATACCTTAGAAAGAATCATCAAAATAATTTATCCTTCCTTGAATTCCGGCCTTCTTTTCTTCACTTTCCTCGAAAATTAGGCTTAGATATCCTTTGGTTTCCTCAAACACCTATAGGTATTCAATATTCTCAAGTGTGTCTTAAATGAGAGAGCCTTGCCTCTTATTTATACTCTCCAAGTAGCTTCCTTAAAAACATCTTCTAGGTCACTTTGCCTACTTTCCTTATTTTAGGGTTAACCCACTTCTAATTTCTCGATTAAATTTATTATTGAATTAATTTATTTTGTATTCACTTTGAATTATAGTACACTCATCAGTTCAATTTATTATTTACCTTTTAAAAGCTCTTAAACCACTTTGACTGTTTTGACCTTTTGGGGCTTCTAGATGACATATGAGGGTCCTCCAACTTCGTAAAGCCATAACTCTCAAACCTTGAGGAGTTATGTGACGTTACACATACCAACAAAAATTGAATGAAATGTAATATCCATATAGAATAGTATTACCTGAAAATATATCAAAACTCATACCGTTATCCATAAAAAAAACTTGGGTCCATTACCCAAACCTGATTTCTCCAACTTCTCATGGCCATAACTCTCTAACCATGAGGAGTTATGTGACGTTACACATACCACTAGAAATGGAATGAAAATCACTATCCATATAGGATATTTTCACTGAAAAATTCATTGGTGTTCATCTCATTATTCCATAAATAATCATGGGTTCTCTAACCATACTTCTAGGATAACTCAATCCACAAAGCATCTTCCCGTGAGGGCTTTCACCATAAGGGGACCACTTTGGAGTTCATTCATTTCTACTTATTATCAACCATGAAAAGACAATAATGAGTCATATTTACATCAAACAATCTTTGGTCCATTACCCAACCTTTGTGCTATGGGGATTTCTTCAAAGGTTGACATCAATGACAACCAACCTTAATCAACATATCAAACCAACTGTATGGAGTTTATCAATCTCATATTTGATAACTGTGGCTTTGGAAAGGTGGAGGGAGAATTTCTTTTGTAAAATAGGGGCTTCATCAGGCCAAGTGTCAATGTGATGTTCGACGATTGCTGGGTCTAATGCGGGCATTTTTGTGTATGACCGCGAAAACACATCTCGATATTCCTGAAATAAGGCTTTGTATGTGATGATTTTCTTTGGGGAACATGCTACCCCTAGGGTGACTTCTTCCACGACATTGGGTTTGAGAGAAATGTATATTTTGATGGTGGGTGAGATATTGGACATGTTACCTTCTTCAAATGCTTCGGGGGTGGGTGTCATATTCTTGAATCAGTCTACATGAATAGAAGGGATGAAATATTTTGTTTTGATGGAATCGATAGGGGTGTTTGTGAGTGGTTGAAATGTGTTGTGTGCCAGAAAAAGGGATCGATGGTGAAACACATCCCAAGGGTAATCGGGTGTGCAGAGGAATTCTAAAATGTCTTCATTAGACTGAAATGTGATGGAGTATAGGGATTCTTTAATGGGGAAATGTGGGGTGTCAAGATTCAGGGGAGTATTCAGTGATGGTTGGATAGTGTTATTATTCCCTGAGGTAGATGGACCTATGGGTGATGCATAAGAGTTGTCAACATACGTCATGAACCAAATATCTAGGTATGAATTCAATGTACTGCAGTATGGAGCAGGGGGAATCTCATAAACCGGTGTTATAGGGGAGTTGGTGNCCTTGCATCATGGTGGAATGAAAAAAGGGTTTGATGGATGATAGTTAGTCATGCCCATACTACTTGGATAGTGATTGTTCACTGTCGGTTTCACCAGGGGTAGTACACTTGGTGGAATGGGGGGAATGGAGGCCCTCCAACATGTGTGTATATCAATAATGAGTGGAATATGGTATGTGTAATGGTCCATTCGGCGGCATAGTGCACAAGGGTGTCACATGCGCTTGTTTATTGAAGTAGAGATATAGAGAATGTCAGTAACTACTTGTACCAAGGAGATGGGTTGGGGTGATTTGCATAATGTGGTCTTGTGCACTGTTGCGAGAGTATCCTGAAATTGAGGGAGAGATGAGAAATGGTGTGTATAATGGCTGTATTGAGAAAAAATGGGGAAAGCGTGTTTTTTTCTCAAACTGGGAGGTTTGGAGATTCCATAACTTGGGTAAAGCGGGGTAAATATTGGTAGGGTGTCCACTGGTGTTGTAAAAGGCACATGGAGGTGGTATGCGGGGTGGGGAAGGGAAGGAGAGTTGCTTATTTTTACGTGTGCCTCATTAGTTTGTGGAAGTTCGCCCTATTCTAGAGGTAGGGTCTCCTTCAGTGGTAATATTACCTCCAACTGTGTGACCTATTGGGTGAGTGGTTGCGTGAGCCACTGATCGCGGTAATAAGATCGAAAGTTGTGGTGAAAGGGATAAACCCGGTACCATAGCTGGTGGTTCTAGATACCATACAGGGATGGAAATGGCCATGTTAGGTAAAGTGAGGGTAGAAAAAACTTGGTATGCTATTACTCCAGGGGGGGTAAAAGAAGGGAATTTGGGTGATGGCCTGTGGAACCATGTACCAAACAATGATTTGACCCATGGGTGGTGAGTTCTCAGATGTTCCGTTTTGAGGAGTTTGTATGAAGAGTTTGTTAGGAAGTATCTGGTGGGAGGGGTAGTTGATTATGGTGAGTTCTCAATGGATGAGGGGTTAGGTATCTCAACTCCATTAGTTGTGATGAAGCACACAAAAACAGTAGTGGGGTGTGGGAAGCGTTGGTATGTACAAATAAAAGATGCATCTTAAAATAGCCTTGGTCCAACATATGGCATTGGGACTAAGTCGGTGCTAGAGTGGATCAATGGCATGATGTTATCAATGTTCATTGATTGGTTGGGTTTGTGGTGGGTCAATTGATCAATGGTGGGAATTTTCCCATTGTGAGGGAAGATAATGGTATGAAAGACTGAGGAAGCTATAGCCTGCATGGCGTACATGTATCTTCATCTGAAGAGGATATTATATTCCAATTGGGCGTCAATGACTTGAATGTCAATATAATTATTTCAACCCCTAGCACAACCAACACATTTTGATACATTCTTTATGGTTGGGATGGGTGGCCATCATAAGATTGAAGCATGATGGCGGAGGGGATCAAGTCTAGTGAACCAATTTTTTTCCAAACTGGTTTGGACATAATGCAAGTAGATTCTCCCAGGTCTATGATGTAGGTATGGACTGTGTTATTCCAGATTCAGACAGGAATCTGGAAGGAGACTAATGATCAAATTCGTGGGTCAGATCTGTCTAAGTCAAATTTGATTAGACGGGTGTCGAAAGGATCTACTTCCCTCAATTGTGAAAGTAATGCCTTTCATTGGGAAGGGAATGTTTGAAGTACTTCCATAACTGACATGGAAACATGTGATTGATTGAGGTCATAAATATTACTGTATCTATCGGTGGACTTAGAATGAGGGTTATGCACATTCCTTCATAAGGGTGTGCGAGGAATGTGGGTTATGGATTCAATGTTAGGACAAGGGATCATCAACGGTTGTCTAATTGGTGGCTGGGGATCATCTGAAGTGGTGGGTAATGGATCATGGGATGTATCATATTGGCGATTGCGAGTTTGTAAGAGGATTTCCACTTTAGTACTAAGGATCATGTTGCAGTCAATGGCGTTCCTTGGATGTTGTTGTTCAGGTGGAGGAAACTGTGCTTGTGGGTGTGGGCGTTGGACCGCCTCTAGCCGAGTATTAATGAATCCTTGATGTGGGATATGAATTTGTAATACTGTCGGTGGTGGTGGTGGTATATAAGTGGGATGTCCTTGAGGTGGACTTTGAGTGTTGGGAGCCCACTGAGGATTCATGGTGTCCTTCATTCATTTGTAATCGACGATTTGAGGGAAATGGTGAGTGTAATGGTCATACTTTCCACATAATGTGAAAGAGTAATTGGTTTGAAGGTTTTTATCTCTCCCTTGTTAGGGTTGACCGTTATTATTTCCTCCTTGGAGATTTTGGTTGGGTTGGCATTGGTTTCCTCCGGCTTGGGGGTTTTGTTGGGGGGGTTCCCTCCTTGTCCCTGGTTCCAATTATTTTCTTTATTTTGGTTATTGTTGGTTTGGTGAGATCCATAGGCCGTATTCAAATGTTCAAAATATTGAACATATTGAAGGGGGGAAGGTTGATTAATGAAATTGACCCCTGCCTAGTGTTGTCCATGTGGGGGTGCAACAGGTTGTGATAGACCTGAGAATGGATAGCATAGGTTACCTTGTGGGGGTCCATATGGGGTTGTAATAAGTGGAGGTATATCCATTATTACTAGGTGGATAGGACGTTGTTGGTTGAGGAATCAATTGCGGAATAGGGATTGGTTGGGGAAGGGATTTGGGTAACTGGGTACCCATGGGGGGAAGAAGAGGTGCCNGGGGGGGGTGGGGGAGGGTAATATGACTCTCCCCCTTATGGTTGAAAGTAGGGGTTGGTCCCATATGTGGGTATTGACTGTGCGTGTGTGGTTGAGTATGAGCCATGGAGCCAATCAACCCATAAACAACATGCGATGTTCTAGGTTTGTCTTGACCAAAGAGAAAAGGATGAGGAACATCTGGAAGGACAGTGTATAGGTACCCTGATTCATATTCTATTTAGGGGGGAGTTGTGGCCATATCTTTATAAAGGGTGGGAACGAGCAATCGAAGGAACCAATCTAGCCTTTTTTGAGGGGTGATGTCTGCTTTACAAAGGTTGCGACGTCTACACTGTTCATGAATATGGTTTGAAATGTGAGTAGCAATGTTTTGTTTTCATTCTGACAGGATTTCATACTCGGTATCATGACAAATGGGAAGTTGAAAAAATGACAGGAATTATTTGGCTAATGATTCAAATGTTTGGCGGGCTCCAGAATTTTCGTCCACATACCGTTAGGCTATTATGATAGTGAGGGTTCTATGAAATAACCATAGACAAATGGAATCTTCCATTACGCTATTGGAATAATACCACAAGTGGAAGGGCATGACATGGTTGGCAGGGTCCTCTCCAACTTTCCCTTCAAACTTAGGGATGTCTGAAGGTAGTTTTGTGGGCATATTTGGCCAAGTGGGGTCATGAAATATGGGATCATTCATTGGTTTAGTTATATCATGGATATT
This sequence comes from Picea sitchensis, assembly GCA_010110895.2. Classification (NCBI taxonomy): domain Eukaryota; kingdom Viridiplantae; phylum Streptophyta; class Pinopsida; order Pinales; family Pinaceae; genus Picea; species Picea sitchensis. The sequence goes on from SNQJ01S0083733.1 coordinate 55,538, forward strand.
GTGTGAAGCCAAAAAAGGCATGATAGGAATGGATCCTTCCATGTTGTGTGAGGAAGTGGTTCCTTGGGAGCTTTTACTTTGTGAAAAAGTTTGGGTTGCGCTTCCTTGTGGTGGAGGATTTGTTTGGGAATTTCTTGGGATATTGGTTCCAAGAAAAGTGGCTCCTAGTAATATGAGGCCGAGTATCGTAGCACTAACTCGGGTATGTGATGGTACTTTTGATTTCTCAACAAGATTAGGGACATCACCCAAAATAAGGGGTAAAATTCTCGATCATCTAAAACAACGGGGATTTTGTGGTTCCCCTATGATTCTAGCTCAGAAGTGGGCGTGTGTGAATGGTGGTGAGGAATGATAGGAAAAGATGCTTTAAAATTACTTTAAAGAATCTATTCATAAAATTGTATGTACTTCAAGTGGTGAAAAATCATCCATCAAGACAATGTGAATAATGGTTTGAGATTTTTGTAACTCCTCATTTGGGAAATAATAAATCAAATAAAAAGTTATCATGTTCTGTTCGACATAATGTTATTCCTCTCAAATTAAAATATACCTCCAAAAAATCTCTTGACAGTGGGGCCTGAACCCACTTGAGGAGAAATTAGTGAAGGGACGAACAATAAGTTATAATGAGGGATGAAGTGGGCATATCCCAAAAGTACTGGCGATATTTCCCAACAATCGTTCAAAATAGAACTGAGGTGCAATTGCAGCCCACAACTGCTACATTGGGTAGATAAATCCTAAGTTTTGGCTACTAAGATACCTCCATCAAGAACTACATTTAGGTTTTTGGCCTAAAAAATCGGTCACAAGATGGATGCCTTCCAAGGGTTGGGTGACCCAAGGAGGCACACAAAGAACAACTCGACCTCGGCCTTTGACCTTTCATGGGTATCTACCTTCCTTATGGTATAGGAATGCTTGAGTGGGAGGATTCTGGCACCCTAATTCACACCTTTCTAAGTTTCAAATGAGAAATGATGATGGGGAGTTATTTGGATCCATATCCCCAAAATTGTAACTTAGACTACCAACTTATTTTGTGTTCCTCCTGTGGAGGTTAGAAGGTGGGTTGATTATGGTTGTTTTTAGAATGTGAAAGAGGGTTGTGAATTTGGGTTCATGGACCAACTTTGTTCTTTATGACGGTGTGCCAAAAGATCACTTTCTAAACAAATGAAGCCCACAAGTGTTTCAAGTATCTAGCAAAGAGGTTTTTCAATAAATGAGAGTGTGTGCAAGGAGTGGTGATGGTGAAACAAGTTTTTGATAAGTTAAACTCAATGTTTTAGCATGTTGGACATCATGTGGTCCTTTACTTATGTTTCTTAGATAACTTACTAAGTTTATTTGAAATGAACCTTGCAAACAAAAGGGAATCCTAAGCTATCATGGTGGATATGCTAATCTTTACTTGGACCCTTTATCTTCCTAAGGTGTTTTGTAATCTAGAAAATTTGAAACTAGTCCTAGATTGTGAGCATGTGGTAATGTGTGGGCCCTTACAAATTCTTTAAACCCCTTAGGTGACTTACTCTAAAAATTTGAAAACTATCCTAGAATTGCATGCATGTGGGCATATGGGCCCTTACAACTCTTTTAAGATTTAGTTTTCAACAAGTAAGTGGAGAGGATTGACATCTTTTTGAAAGTGATTTGATTTACCAAGGGAGGTGGACACTTATCTAAGCAACCTCCTGTTCTGATTTCTAAGGTCACCTTAAAGTGAAAGGAAAGAGCATACTCCAAGGTTGGTTTAGATGTTCTTCTAATCTCGGTTTAATGTGACAACTTTGCAAAATGAAAGATTTGTTTTGAAATTCAAATGCAAATCCTTTTAAGCCATCCACGTGGAAATCAAGGAAATAAAAGATATTGTGGTTCTTTTTAATCTCCCTAATTATCTAGGTGTGACTTGAGGTTTATGCATGCAATAATGACATCTCATCCTGCTTGTATTCAATTTTACAAATTGCTAAAATCAAATCTAAACTACTGAGTGGTAGTGGGAAATTCAAGCCTTAAAATTTTGCAAAAATAAGACAAGTGCATGGAAGAATAAAAAACAGTCACACATAGCATGTAGACCATGCGTTTGGAGACTTCCGACATAGTGCAGATGTGTCTGGATGACACGTCTATTTTCCCCGAACTCCTGTGCACACAGGAAAGTTGGCAGGATGAAATTTTGAAAAAATTCTCTCACTATGGGGTGAAATCCTACTCTCAAGTGGCGAGTTTAGGCTAGTTTTGACCCCTGCACAAGCAAACGAGTAAGAAAGAACACTTTAAAAACCTAATTGGGGAGAATTTTGATTCAAATCCCCACTATTGTCATCAATCTGTTGGGTTCTTTTGGTCACAAGGGTGAGCAAAAGGAGGTCCCTTAACTATCTAGTTAAGCTATCCAAAAAGCACAACAAAGAGTTATTTGGTTAGTGGCTCAACTAACATAAATAAATAAGAGATAAACAACAATGAAATAAATCTAAATCAAGTAAACAATAACTTGAAATGAATGCACAAAGAAAACAAAAGAGAAACATACCAAGTAAACTGATCTTCGAATTGATACTCCTTGGAGAAATATGGGAAATTATGAGTCCCCTCTTCCTCCTTGGGAAGGCTCTTGAGTCCCCAAGTACAAAGCCTTCTTTCTACTATCAATAGCTAACAAAGAAAAATGGTGAATAAAAGAATGATAATTTAATCAAGAGTAGAGATATCTAACACTTTCTATGGATTCCTTAAATCTTTCTAAGAGGAAGATGGCTTCCCAAAGCTAAAAATGAGTAGCATAACAATACTCATTTTAATTTTTTTTTCATACAATGGCCCTTTATTTATAGGAGGATGGAAATCTTTTTCTTAACTAGTTCCAAATGTGAATGGGAGGCCTTTGGAGGTACCTCCCATCCCTTTTAGTGATCAAAAGGAGAAATTTGGGGGAGATTTTGGGTATGGGGCAGATCCCCTTCATCCCAAAAGTGGGTGAGGCCCGACCAAACTCATCAATGCACCGTTTGCGTGTCCATGCAGGTCTTTTGACTGCCAATCACTCACTGTGCACATTGTACACCGTTTTATCCTTCATAGATGCGAGTGCAACTTTGGTTGAATGTGCATGGATTTCTAAAACCATATTTACATAGTTTTATATTTGTCTTTCCAAACTGAGTGTAATCTTTCCATGAATACTGGTAGTATGTTGTGTTTGCGTTGATTTTTTCTTCATCCTTTGTCTGTATTTATAGTGAGCCATTTTCTGATGATAAAAATGGGGAACTAATGGATTCAAGAAAGAAATTCCTCGAGGAAAGTAAAACCCGTCAAAAAGGTAGAAGAAGAAAGAGAAAAGGAAAATTTACATATGTCAAAGTGTAGGATTTCAGAAGAAGGAAATCCAATTTCTAGTGGAATAGATGTCCTTGTTTGATCCAGATTGTATGAGTAGAATGAAATGAATAGAAATCATTAAAACATGTTTAACACAAAATAAAAGAGATACAGTAAAATTGGCTTCTATTCAATAAGGAAATAAGCTAAAACTGTAGAATGCAGTGGAAAACAAGCTTGCTGGAATGGTGGCAGCTTATCTCTGAGAAGAGATGTGACGACTGCACTCATTCGCAAGAAGATGATTACAATGAGAATCTGAAGGTATTTTTTACAATAATAATGAATTCCAAAACCCTAGACAGCCAAAAACCTAACCCTAGGAGATGAAGCACCAAAAGTCATGTGGGCCCCATTAGGGTAAGCTAGTACATCAACTTCTTAGGGTCGTAACTTTTGCATACGATCTTCGTTTTAGGTGCATGATAGCCTGTAGGAAAGGTCTATCCGAGGAATATACATGTTGTCGTCAGAATGCAACTTTATCTACAATTCAATTGTGTCAAGCCTTGAAAACATTGTTTAAGGCCTCAAAACGGCCTCAGAAGTCGAGGACCTGAAAACTAGAAAAAAAATGCCAAACCAGAAAGCTACCAAAATGAGACAGTTGGAATAGGTGGGAGGCCACTAAAATCCATCTGGATCAATCCTCCCTCCTTAGGAAGAAATGGTCTCCATTGCGTTGAGTTCCCCATCAGATGAGGAACTTTCTACTGAATTCGTCCTTGAGTGAGCCACTTGCCTTGGTGCAGGAGCTTCCCTACTTTGACAACTCGATAAATCTAGATCCTTTGATGTCGAGTGCCCTTGACCTGTGTGTCCACAATATGATAACTGGATGCCTATTCAATGCAGTCAGGGTTGAGCTATGTTCGTGTCAACTTCTCTGCTATCTCTGAGGTCTCCGATAATGGTGGGAAATATGGCTGAAGTAGGGCCACGTTGAATACTTGGTGCAAGCAAAGGAAAGGAGGAATGTTAAGCTCAAAAGAATTGTCATACACAGCCTTGGTGATATTGTACAACCCATAATGGAGTGGGAGAAGATTCTAATGGGGCCCTTGTTGTGAATGGGAAATCCCTCTACGGACTAGCACTTAGGGTTTTATCATGCATGTAGAAAAGACCTAAAGATTCCTACTTTCTACCGTTGTCTTGGACCTAATCCCCATTATTATTAAGAAAATACATAGTTAAGAAGATCAAGTGAGCATACCTTATTTCAGGCATTTGATGTCGATCCTTCTTCACGCTTGATCGCTCTTTGACTCTAGCTCTCCTCCCAAGGCTGACCTGGATTCACATAAGACAAATAAATAACTCCACATTCATTTGATATATAGATTAATGGGTTAGAGATTCAATCATCATGTATGCAATAAAACATGAAAACCTCATATGGTGGGATGGAAAAAGTACTTCTTTATTATTAACATCAACAAATCAACTTACAATGGTGAAGCCGACCACTGCTCCATGAACCTAGTCTTGGGCTCCTCTTCAACTGTCCTCCAACTTATTTCCTCTATATTTCTCTTTGCACAAGGAAGGCTAAAGGCTGGGACAGAGGGAATGCGCAATCGAGTATAGTTTCTTTACTATGATTCTCCTCTTCCAAATGGGACCCCTAACCCTTCTTTTATAGGCTAGAAGAAGCTAGGTATTTGGTTGAACCCTCGACCATGCATGGCTGAAAGGTTTAGTTAACTCACCCAAAGTTGTGTGTTCAATCAACAACTTTCCTTTTTTCATGCTTTTGTAGGTACACACGAGTTGTCTTGGGTCAACTAGCATGTACACGCATGCAGTAATGGAGCAGAGTGTGTGGGCCTTTATAAAAGGGGTTTTTAAAAAGAGTTGTTCAACAATGTTTTGGCAAAGAAGGAATATAAGATGACCTGATGCCAGGTAAGCATGTATGGTGCAAATTAGAGTTATAGAAGATTCCCCCTAATGTATGAGGTTAGAAGAGCATCTGATGGACGAAATACATTAACAATCTTCATCAATGTGTCGAACAAGTGAGCCCAGGGACTAAAAATCGGGAGGTGTCGTCTGCAAAATAATAATTGTCTCACTGAGGAAGGCATACCCATGCTCGGGATAAAATAAAATCATGGCTACCAATCAAATACACTGTAGATCCATGTCATATAACTATATAAAGTGTAGCCACGAGAAATACACAATGGAGCTATATCTTGAAATAAAAAAGATATACGTGTAGAGTATCCATCTTCTAGAATTTGATAAGGCCTGATGGTTGGAGATGAGGTCTTCAAAGCTCGAGCAATAACTTCAAAATCTTCAAAACATGGGTAGGAGTGTAATATGAGTGTACGACTTCACTACCCAGAGGTATTCGACGGCTCATCGGTCATGGACTAGAGAATCTTGATGATCATACTGAAGGCTTCATTGATTTTGAACAAAGACTTGATTGGACGTTCAGGATGGCAGGGCATGAGGGAAAGAGAAAAACTACAGAGGTGATGACTCAGGATTGGTAAAAACTTCCCTTGGAAAATAGCATGACAAATGATGAGACTCAGGCAGCATGGCATTAACATAAGTTTGTGAGGTAGGAGGCAACACAAACTCTCCATATGTTTGGAAGAATAACCAAATGAAGGAGGACAGAGCTCTATGTAGTGAGAACAACTTCCTAAGGTCATATTAAGTCCCAGAGTTTGACAAACAAATAGATAGATGTGCTTTATCCAAGGGCAACTCATTATGCTACCAATACAAAGAAAATACTTTTCCCTTCCTCTTTTTGGGGTATATTTGATTTTTTTTGTCTTTTTCAATAATTTTAGAAAAATAATAAAATAATGTTACGTTACAAAGGAGGAATGAGTGTCACAAACATACAATTTCAAGGCGCAAGGACAAGACTGATATTTAAAGAAAGGACACTTGAGAAAAATCCCTCCTTGGACCAAAGGTGTCAAGACACAGAGGAAATGTGCTACAGGGCTTGCGTATAAGGCATGCTTCAGATGGTTCAGTTGAGAGCAACATGGATCTGACATTAGAACAAAGACACAGGTATGCAAACATGGTTAACAAAACACACAATGGTAACATCCTTCAATGTATGTTTAACGAGCCTAGAGAAGGTAAGCTCGACGGTTTTTCATATTTAGAGAGTCTGAAAAAACGTAAAAGGAGACTCCACTGGGGTACCTTTTTTGAAGGTAGTCTAGTCGGTTCAAAAAAGGGGTAAATTAGCACCGAAAAGACGTCTATTCAAAACCATTTTAACGAGTGTGAGAAAGACAAGAACACTCGGCCATTTTTTCATTTTTAAGGAGTCTGAAAAAAACTTAACTATGGACTTCGTCAGGAATGTTCTTCTGGACCATTTTAACGAGTGTGAAAGAATAAGGTCACTCAATGATCTTTTCAATTTTAGGGAGTCTGAAAAGAGCTTAACTATGGACTCCGTGGGGGTTCCTTTTTAGTAAATTTAGTCCCTTAGGCCCGAAAAAGGGGTAAAATGGTACCTAAGAGTACTCTTCTAGAGAACTGAAGTTCCTTAGAGTATACCTTTGTTCGTACAGTTGACCGTTCGGACCGAAAAAGGGGTAAACTATTGCCAAATGGACGTGACTTCAAATTTCAGTTTAATGAGTGTGAAAGGCCACAAGATCGCTCAACAATCTTTTTATGTTTAGAGGGTCTAAAAAGGGCTTAAAAGAAGACCCGTTATGTCTTTTGGGAGTCCCGAGGGTGAGGTCAAGAGTGAAAAGGAATCATGCAAATGAGGCTCAAACTCATAATTAGGAAAAACAACAAGGACTCCTGAGCCTACATTCATTAGGGACAACATGGACACCATAATGCAACCAGGATCTACCTAGGGCATCCATGTTCCAGTAAGCTCTACCACCAACTCACGACACTTCTAAATAAACAATGATGGTTCTGTGTCGCAACCTGATGGGATCGATCCTATGGAAAAGGGATAAATACAACAAGATACAAAAGTCACGGTGGAAACCTAACCTACATGCTCAAGTTGATCATCTGAGATTTTTCCACGGACCACCAAAAGTTACCCGAAATTCCAAAAAATTGTCCTAATACCCGATCATACCCTTCCAATGCAACTCCCGAATCACTCTAAATGGTTTTTGGTTTAAAGAAAATGATAAGGGGGGCCAAAAACGTGAAAAAAAGAGGCCAAAAAGTCTATAAATAGAAGTTGGTAGCTCATTATCACCATTGCTGATTTGGAAATTGACTCTAGAAAAAAAAAACCCCTTTGATAAAAGTGGTGATTCTGGGAGCTACAGTGGATGAAATCACCATCTGTCTGGACCAAGAAAGTATAAACTCTCTCTTCTTGCAATTTAAATATTTATTTATTCTTTGGGTTTCAAGTTTTGGGGGGGCGTCGACCTTCAAAAGGTCGGCCCTAGGTCCACACGGGTTGTTTAATGACAATCCACATGTAAATGCACACGTGTACACGTGACTGTCATCATTACAACCCACATGGACCCCCTTATTGAATGAAAAAAATTAAAAAACAAGTGTTAACCCTCCTGAACTTGGTGTTTTGCAGGATGTATGTTCACTGGAGAGAAAGAGAGCATGAGGAGGTTAGTGAGCTGGTCGAGGAAGACCCCAATGATGTGGCTTCCTTAATGCAATGTGGGTTGCTCAAGTTATTCTTATGTCCTTTTATGCAGGCATAACCTAGGCTACTTAATGCCTTGGTTGATTATTGGCATCCTGATGCAAAGGCCTTTATGTTAGAGGGGCAGTCATTGGTGCCTACGACAGAGAACATATATTTTTTGACTGGCCTCTCCAAGAGAGGGGAACCAGTCAACTTCCGGACATTTCCTTCGGGGCCTCATAACATATCAGAATCGATAAGACTTTATTGTGAGGCTGGTACAGACCGATCGATCTCATAGGTGCCCATAAGAAAGATCACTGACTTATTTTTGCAAGCGATTGTGTTGCTTATTGAGCGGATGACTGGTTCTGCGGCTCTACATCAGGCGTCCCGTGCACAGGTGAACTGTGTAGTCCAATGCTTAAATGCAAAAATATTTGACTGGAGCACTACACTGCTAGATTGTATGAAGAGGCAATTGACAGATTTATGATCGCGGACGCAGAGGAACTTTGGGTTCAGGACGATTCTATACTCTTTCTTCTTTGAAAGAGCTCTGAGCTTCAGTCCTCGAGTGGTGGTATGAGGACATCAGGCCTCTCTTCCTGCGGTTTGTAGATGGGCAGTGTTACTTCCATGACAGGGTGGTGGAAGGACCAATGAGTCCTTTGATGATGATTTCTTCGCTTGGTTGTCGCGACAGATAGGGTCATTCAACAAGCTTGTCAAGTCTGGCAAATGCAAGGTTGTCAGGAAAGGTAGTTTGGGTTGTTGGTGATAAACTGGGAAAAAGGGACCTGGAGTTTGACTGGCACCAGGGTGCTAGGAAAAGTTCAGCTGCTGGCACTGGGTTCTGGTAAAAACCATGGCCATGAACAACATACAGATTCTGCATGTGAGGAGACATCATTGGTTGATTCCCAAAATAGGACGTAGATGGTTGGGCGTGCATTACATTCGGAGGACTTTGGGAAGGGTTGCCCCATGTTGATCTCGTGGGGATAGGCATTGCACCTTGTCCGGGGTTCCATTGGTTGTGAAAATAATTTCCCCAGATCGACATTCCTGACGAGGGAACGGATCCCCACCAAGAATTCCAAGGCCCTGATGCGGAAGAAGTTCCTGGTTTTGCCCCCTATGCAAGAATAATACCCTGCATAGGAATAGGTTGTCCAAAACTGGGATTTCCCCCAGTCAGGAAAGTAGCTGACGAGAAGGTGTTGTTACCAAACGCACTGAACAAAGAAAACAGTGTCGAACCTACTGGCATATTATGCGAAGGTGGTCCTTGACTCCCTGCTCTAAATAAACTATGGTGTGCAGGTGGCCCGACCGATGGCCGATGTGTGCCACTGAGCGAAGGGGACGAAGGAGGTATATGATCTCCCCCATAAGGGAAAGTGTTAAAAGGAGCTAAAGTGCCCCCCATGTGGCCTTGCAGAGGATCGTTAGAGCTCTCTTCCCCTAGACCTAAAGTCTGTGAAGTGGAGTAGGAAAGTACATAACTTGTACTTGAGCTAGGCATCCCATATGAGAATGGAGGGCCTATTGCACTAGGTGTGAAAGCGGTTGTGGCCACCACCATAGATGAGAATGGACCACTGTGTGAGGTAGAGGCGGTCGAGACCATGGTGGCTCGAATTGGTGATGGTAGGTTAGGAGGTGGAAACTCTCTTGTGGTGACAACTGTAGTGGGAATTGAAGAATTCCCAGAAGGAGTGACAACATTTGTTCCATTTCTACGTGCGACACTGTCTGGCACTCGTAAGGGTGAATCGATACGATGATGGGTGCCGAAAGATCACTGGTTGAAGTTTTAGGTGGACCAAGATCTTTCACTCCAGAGTCTAAAATAGTTGTTTCCTCCAGATGTTGGTCAGGCATAATTTCTTGTGACCCGGTCGCTTCAAAATACCCTTGTTAGTCTAGCTTTCGCCTTAGTGGGGGTGGGGGTGGCTCTTGTGTAACCAGTGATAGGCCCAGAAGCCTTTGTGACTAGCGGAACTCATGATCCTCCACTGTGTGAGAAGATCAAAGACACCCTAGGGCCTTCTATTCGTTCAAAAACAACACACACTAAGAAACTCCCTACAAGATAAAACATGAAAACACTAAACTAATTGGAAGAACAGTTACAACAACCAACACTAGAGAAACTTACTGATGCAAGTGAAACTCGAACACGGAAGCACACTCTGGGTATAATATGCAAAGCGTGGTCCTATGTCTATCCTAGGTACCGTGGTATACCCCCACAGTTGTTGGATCATGTTGTCATTGATGCCAATGGTTTGATTGATTGATGTCAAAGGATTG
>SNQJ01S0083734.1:0-10651 GCA_010110895.2 Picea sitchensis
ATTAACCCACGCAGGGGTGCGGAAATTTCATTTACAAAATTTTGTGCTGGAGGCATAAAATGCCCAAGTAGAACCAATATTGTCTTCGACATACTTGCATCTGATGATGCATATCTTCATGGCACATGAGTTGACCCCCTAGCTGAATAGGCGGTCAACAGTGTCCATACTTGTCACATCTAAAACACTAGATCTTTGATTTGTCTTTTCTATGATCATAACTTGAAGCTGATGAAGTCTTGTTGCCTTTGAATGCTTGACTGAAGCTTCTTCTATTTCTTCCTCCTTTCTTTGTATGAAAGGCAAGATCATGATTGTCATCATGAAGGGAGTCTTCCACTCCTCTAGCTATAAGTCTGATTTCTTCTTGGGTACAGTCTGTCCATAGACGATCAAAAGTAGGTAGTTTTGCTCTACCACTGATACTTTGAAGAAATGGTTCCCAATGTCTTGGAAGAGCACAGAGAGTGGTCAAGACAAGTTCTCTGTCCGATATGATTTCTCCAATGGCACCTAGCTGATCTCTGATCTCTGAAATTTTCATGAAGAAAGTAGCAACGGTGTCATCTTTTGTCATCTTGATATTTTGAAGCTGACCCTTCAATGTAAGAGCTCTGAGAGTGTTGTTATTCTCAAACATATTCTTCAATGCTTCATACATCTCACGAGCTATTTTCAGGTAAAGCCTTTTGTATCACACTCAATAGGTCATCCTCTTCTAGGGTGATTTGTAGTCATGACTTCTAGGAACTGAAGTTGCTTGATCCATCAAGCCTATCTTCCACTAAGGTTCTGTTCCTCATGGTTTGCAGATTCTTCTAGAAACCCTTAGCAACTAGGCTAGGAAACCTAACGGCTAGACTAGGCTAGCAATATCAGGTTTTGTTGGACGTATGACTGCCAACAATAAGCTTGAAAGTCAGAAGAAAACTGGTGAGCTGAAAACCTTCTTCAATGAGTTGCAAAAACCCTAAAACCAAAATTTTTGCAGAAAATTGTGAAACCCTAGGGCCAAAAATCCAAAATTCTCGGAAATGCAATATGAGAGTTGTTGTAGGTGCGCTAAAGGAGGCCGTACACTCCTATGCGATTTTTAGCCACAATGCTCGAGTATAAAGTGCTGAAAACTGGTAAAAGGAGGAGGGCTATACTTTTTCCAGAAACCCTAGGAGGGCCGTACGGTTCTGCAGAAGAGAGAGGACGACTTGCTTGAAGGCTTGTGCAATGGCTTCTTGAAGACTTATGCTCTGATACCATGTTGAATTTTCACTATGCTAGGCTCACGAATGAGGTTTATTTCATTTAGCATGTACTTGAACCAGAAACAAATGCAGCTACACCATACACAAGTGCTGCAATAACCAAGATCACAAGAAGAATTACCATGCAGAAGAACACAAGAAATATCCTAGGAAACCCTTCTACTCAAGGGAAGAAAACCCAACAATCCTTTGCTATATTCTCAAAAGAAGATACCCCAACCATAAAACCCTAGTGCACATAAGAGGGTGCTCTACAACCTTGAAACTTGTGCCCAAGAGGTGCGCACTTCAGCCTTAATATGTGCGTGCTGAAATTCCGAAATGTCAAGTGTGAGTGTGTTTCCTCAATGGGGAAATCACCTTTATTTATACAAGACTAGAAACAAATAAAGGTGTGTCTGTTGGCCCAACATGGCCGACCTCAATGACTCAGAAATATAATTAATTATAACAATAAACATTAATTATCTTTCACATATGGTGGGGCCGACTTGGACCCTTCACATCACAATTAGGGTTACAAGTAAATCTTACACTTAGACAATATAGCAAGGGATCCACACATCCACTAGTGCTCAGCCTCTAGGGACACGTCCACCTCGGCTCAGCCACAGGGATGTCATACTCAACATATCTCTATCTCAACTGAGTTCACAGGAGAATCATCTGGAGTACCACATCGTCTCAACTCTCACACAGAGGAGAACGATACACCCATCACATGGGCACACCCAACCACTGGGGGATGACTCAACTCTCACACAGAGGAGAACGATGCCCCATCACACGGGCATGCCCAACACTGGGCTCTCTCACAGTTCGACTCAACTCAGTCACAGAGGAGAACGTATCCTGGAGGATGTCTCACGATGCTGCAATCATCAACAACCCTAACACACTTTTTGAGTTAGTTTGAAGTGATTTTCGTTGGCTGAATTTTCTGTTATAAGGCTTGGTATGCTATAGCCATAAGGCTGATAAATATCACTGCAGTAAGCTTTTTGTGACAACCTTGATTTTGTGCTAAAGTCTTGCTCTATCATTGTTGAGTTAAACTAGTCTTTACTAGCCTGTCTCTTGCTTATTCGATTAGACTTTTAGCACTTATTTTGCAGCTCCTATTGTCTTTTATGTGCTGATATATATCATTAATTGTTGCTACAATTAGGGACAACAAGCTTAACTTGCTTGTCCACCTAACGTATTGCATTGTATAGTTGGTTTTCATTGTGTCTGAGCGAGATATTATTCTCTCAACAGATCCCTCAAAGCATTGGCAAACATAAACCTTTCTCAAGACTCATTTCCAAGTTCCCTTGACCATTTAGAATTGACCTTTAGGGGCATCCATCCATACATATCATTTTCCATCTCAATTCCCCCTAGGGTCACCGAGATTCCCCCCTTGAGGTGACTACCTCACCTCTAAAGTGACGGGAACACCTGCCTAAGGTGACAATGGGTAGGTTCTCTCTTAGTTGTCTTCAATTGGTGGTTGGGTCGGGCTTTTCCCATCCTACAACTTGTGCGATAACATTTTGGTGCCATTGTCGGGGAGGATTTTGAATCCTCTTCCGAACCCTAACGACACTTTGGCAAGCTATCCCAATGCCTTTACCTTAGCTTGCCTAGCGACTCCACCCAAGGGACGTTCTCTTTCCACCTTTCTTGATGAGCTCTTCTTGAAGCCCATCTGGCGACTGCACCTTCCTAGAACCCACCTGATCCCTTTCCACCCTTGGATGAGCCTTGAGCTCATCTGACGACTCCATTGAGGCTTTACCCTAAGTAATGGAAACATGGCTCTGTGGCGCTTTCATGAAGCATACAAAGCCCTGGATCTTGAAGCTATCGGTGGATATCCAAACAAGTGTCCGATAAACCAATTCAATCTCATCCTAAAGTTCGATGGTAATCCATTGTCGGCCACAGCACACGTTGTTGAGTATACCAGATGCATCTGCATTTTGAGTGCACAACATGAGGATGTATGCTTGTGGTTGTTCTTGCTGTCCTTGGGAAGTGAACAAAGGGATTGGATTAAAGATTCGTACAAGCCAAGAAGTATATCTTCTTTGATGATCCTCATGAGAGAGTTCCTTAAACGTTGGGGACCAGAAGCTCAAAGTCTTCAAGATACAATTCAGGACTTGGAGGATGCTTTTTTGAAAGAAGGTTTTGACCTTGATCCTATTGAAGGCTTGAGAGAAACACTTCTTCTAGAGTTTGTTGAAACAACAATTGAAAGACAAGAAGTTGACAAGAGCAATGAGGAAAGTTTTGAGTGCCTCAAGGAAAGCACATATGAAGATTACGAGTTTTATAAACAACTGATGAGACTTTGTCCTGACAAGGACTTTCTGGTTAAGTTCTGTCAACAGAGAGAAGAAGAGTATGGCACCATCCTCGACAATTATGAGGAAAATCCTACCCTGAACTAATCTTGGGAAGTGGCCATTGCATATTTTGGAACAGATTCATTATTCGATGCTGTGACCAAGAAGTATGGGTACTAGGAAAACTTCCCAAAGGACGATGTCCCTCTCTTCATGCCCGAGGAAGTCTACAAACTTGTTACAGATCAAGATCAGAATGGTGAGTTCTTTGATCTTAGTGAAGATGACAAAGACTTGGTCGAAGAACATATTCATGAGAAAGACTTGGGTTGGGTTGAGTGAGCTGTCAGTCTGCAGAGAGATATGGCATCAAAGATCAGTACCAACCTTGAAAGTACAATTCACAAGTTGATGAGTTCCTTCAAGCACACTGGAATCAACCTCCTATGCCGCTGTAATATTTTGAAGGTGACAAGAAAAGAGAGAAAGAACAGAAAAGGAGAGCAGACTGAAGAACAGTAACGGAAACTCCCACTCACCTCTACTGCTCTTATAGAATGAGCAAGGGAGAGTTACAATATAAAATAGCAAGTATGGTACAGCGGCCAGCCCAACTGCTGTCATAATTTCATTAGAAATCCTTGAAATCAGCTGTTAAATCACAGTCATTATTCCTTGAAATTTCTGCCCTGACTGCTCCCGTAAAACTCTTCCATGAAAGTGCCTAAGATAGAATGTAACTACCATCATTCAACACTGTCAGACCTGCCTAAGGAAGTGCGCCCTGTTGCTGGTAACTGCTGCCCAAAAGCAGGTCAAAATCAGACTGCTGACAGCATCCAGAATCTGCCAAACAAAGCCTGAGTAGGGGCGCCCTTACTGCTGTAATAAAATGCTGACATGATTCCCAAAATCAGTGCCAGAATAGGCTGTAACAGCCCTCAATTAGTGTGGCTTATGCAGCCATATATCCTCAACAAGTGCACCATCAATTTACTGGAAACTTGCCTCATTTGGTGATAATTCTTCCAGTCATAAACATGACAGCACCCACAGGCTGCTTAAAATTTGCCTTCAAACGTGCTAATAGTGATCTCAGGGAATGGGCCAAAAGTTCTTCAGGTACAGGGCAGCAAAAGCTGAAAATATGGAAAACAAATCTGATCTGGAAATTATGCTTTGTGTATGCAGATATAAGGGTTAACAGGTAGGCAATAAATCCCAAGGAAGCTGAAAATGCAGAAGTGTAAAGAGGCCCTGTTGACCACCTATTTCAACTAGGGGGTCAACTTCATGTTCCATGAAGCTATGTACCTGATGGTGCAACAAAGTTGAAGACTTTATGGTTCTACAAGGCATTTTTGCCCCCGGCACGTCTTTTTGTAATCGGAATTCCCGCTCCCCTGCGTGAGATAATGTAATGTCCCCCACCTCTTGAAGAAGAGGTTTGGAAGACGTAGTGGTCTAGGTGTCCCCACTAGGCCATAGTCTCACACTGAGGGAAAAGGTCAACCAGACTAAAGTTATATTTTTAAGTTGCCTTGAGAAAGAAATAGGATAAAAGGAGTAAAAGATAACTCAACAGAAGAATAGAAGTTAACCCTGGGAGTTAACCTAACTCAACAAAGAATTAGAAGGAAAAGTATAAGTAAGAGGCTGGGGCGCACCTATTATTCATTCTGGTTTTGGTTTAGTGTTTGCTATTGCTCTTGAGCATTCAGTTTGGGGGTTTTGCTATACAAACCCTTGTGAGCAACTCAGTGGTGAAATATCCACTCACCTTGTTCCGTAGCTTGGTCTCGGGGATGAAAGACTCCTCCACACCATTCTATTCTCAGCCCATCTCCATCTAGCACTTCAGAAGTTAGCAGGCCGTATTGTTCTTGTGATTCCAGCAAGGGTGCACCATCATCTAGAGGGAGGTTCGATCCAGCTTATCCAGAGGGCCTGTGGCCATTCTGACACTTGGGTTTTGTTGGCAGGGGCAAGACTATCAGTTTGAGGGTTTTTCTGGAGGGTTATCATCATCATATATTTGTCTGCAGATTGGGACGTCTTGGAGGCAAAGGGGGCGTCCTGTGATTCAGTAAAACTTAGATCTAGAAGGCTACACTTAGAATCTGAGTCTGAAACTTCTCCTACAGGGTTCACATAACCCGATCTACATTCCTAGGGAGTTTCAGGGTATTTGGAGGCTTTCCTTGTCTGGGCCGAATCACCTAGTGTTTCAAGCATCAAGGAGGGCGCAACTTCAACAGAAGGTTCAGAAATTGGAGGAGTTTGCCTTGGACGTTCAGCTTGAGACTTCAGGGGGGGATCCCATCATCCCGATCTATCACCTTGCCGAGTTTGGACTCATTTGGAGTCTTCCTTCAGTGGGATCGATTTATTGAGGGTTTCAGTCTTCTATGGGAGCGTGGCACTCTTCAGTTGGAGGGTTTGACAGTCAGATCTGTTTGTAGTGATCTTCATTTCTCATTCAGCCTTCGAAGGCTTATTTTGTATCGGCAGAGCATTTTGTAGCAGCTCGTATCTATTGTCTTCCAAGCCATTTGAGGATTATTCCAGATTGGCTATCTATTGTATTGGTTCCATATTGCTCATAATAAAAGGTCAAATCTTGCTTGTGCTTTTATATCTTGAATGTAATGTGATCTTCATATGTTGGATGAATCTTGTATGAATGCACTTAATAACTGGATAACTCAATAAACACCTACACATCAACAAATCAGTGGTAGTTAGTGATTCAAGCAAAAAATTTGGCTTGGGATCATTACAGATAATAATGTAATGAGTCAGCATGAGTCATATTTTAAGTTAGTTGCCTAGGACTTTATCATTAGGGAAGTCCTTTCATTGAGTGTTTTTTATCCTCAAGTAATTTTTAATTACCCTTGGGTTTTTCACTCACAATAATCCTCCAAAGTGGTGAAAGGCGTTCTAATGATCGAGCCCATGGGTGACTAGGGTCTAGGAATATTGTAAATGACCATGCTAGACATCTTCTAGAGTCTTGCGGAATTTCGTTGCGTCTAAGTAGTTTTTTTTAATTTTTTAAAATTACCCAGTTAATGGTAATTTTAATTAATTTTGATGTAAAAATGTAAAAAATTGGTCCTAGGGGATTTTGGTAGGGGTGTGAGTACTCAAAAGAAATGGCAAGAGATCCCCTACACCCTTGGACCAAGTTTCAACTCAATTGGACAAGTTTTGCTAGGTCATTGTCCATGAGGAGTCCAAGTCAGTCTTGAGTCAACAATTTAATTGCTTCATTTGGCTAAGTAAAAATGCCAAAAATTGTAAAATGAACAAAAAGTCATGAGAAAGAGTGGAAGATGGTTCCTAAGCCTTTTCCTAAGTTATAAAAGTGATTTTCTAACTTAACCCAACTCCCCTTGCTTAGCCACAACCTCAACTCATCATCTCCTTAAGAAAAGTGCGCCCCCCTTGATGAGTAACTTAGCCAAAGTAAAAAATTAAAGCAAAACTCCACCTAAACTCCTAAGTGCGCCCTCCTAAGGCTCTAACTTGATGGTTGGGTAAGCTTAAAGGTGTTTCCCCTCTTCCTACCTATTGACCACCTATTTCGGCTAGGAGTCAACTCCATGTTCCATGAAGATATGTACCTAGTGGTACAACCATTTTGAAGACTTTTTGCTCAACATGGCAAATTCTGCCCTCGACACGCTTTTCTATGTAATTGAAATTTTCGCTCCCTTGCGTGGGATAATATTGTAATATGCTAGCATGAGTCAATTTTTGTCTAGTTACCTAGGACTTTATCATTAGGGAAGTCCTTTCATCGAGTGTTTTTTTTCCTCGGGTAATTAACCTTGCTTAACTGCAATTTTAATTATCCTTGAGTTTTTCACTCACAATAATTCTCCAAAGTGGTGAAAGACGTTCTAATGATCGAGCCCAAGGGGTAACTAAGGTCTAGAAGTGTTGTAAATGACCATGCTAGACATCTCTTAGAGTCTTGAGGAATTCCGTTGAGTTTTGATAGGAATTTTTAAATAATTAAAATTCCCGCAAACTGAGGATTTTTAATTATTTTTGATGTAAAATGTAAAAAAGTGGTCCTTAGGGATTTTGTATAGGGGTATGAGTACTCAAATCAAATGGTTTATGAACCCCTACACCCTTGGACCAAGTATCAACTCATTTGGACAAGTTTTGCTAGGCCATTGTCCATGAGGAGTCCAAGTCGGTAAAAAATCAGCATGTAATTGGCTAAATTAAAATAGCCAAATTTTGTAAAAGTCACTAAAGTCATGAGAGAGAGTGGGAAAATGATTCCTAATGTCTTTCCTAAGTTGGGAAAGTGATTTTCAACTTAGAAACCCCCCCCTTGCTAAGCCAACAACCCAAGATGACCATTTCCTAAGAAGAGGGGCACCCCCCTTGCTCATGAACTCAAAAAAAATTAAAAATAATGCAAGAGGGCCCCCAAAAATTTGGGTATAGCCCCCTTTGACCCTAACTACCCTTTTAATGAGTGGGAAAGGTGTTTTCCCCTTTCCCCACTCACCCCTCATCCCTCACTCACCTCACTAACCCTAAAAGTGCGCTCCCCTTGAAGAGACACCTCCTCCATGGATGGATGACACTTGGAGCTCATCCAAGTGGGCTCTCTTCTCTTCCTCATCTTAAAAAAGAGCCTCTCCTCCTCATTTCATCATCAATTCTTAGAGCAAGTCTATTATGCCAAAATTTCTCCCATTCTTTCCTTTCTCTCTCTCTCATGTTCTCATTGTAAATCTTGCTACAAGAATTTGTAGCAACACTTTGTGGATAATAAAGGAAGCTTTGGAGAATCTATTATGTGCATTGAGAGTCTTCTTGATGCTCTTCATGGTGTTTGTGAGGTGATATTGTGCATTTTATTTCTTGTATTTTCTTGTATTCACTAGTTTGACTTGGAGGCCCAAGCAAAGTATTTTGCTTGGGAGTAATTAGTGGTACTATTACTATTAATTTTGTGGTAGTTTCTTTTCAAGCTTGCAAAGAATTTTGTATGCTTCTTTAAATGCTCTCACCTCCTTGTGTCTTGTGTAGCAAGAGACATACATGTTTGCAGGTCACTAGAGGATTGGAGGAGTGATTATTAGAGTGGAAAACTCACTCATTCAATCAACCAAAGTTTTCATTGTTTTCCTCCTCTTGTATCCACCATTCTCTTTTCTTTTATAAGCACTTATTTGCTCTATATTGGTCATTAAAAAACTCACTCTTATTTCCAAGTTTCTTTACTTAAATTTATATTTCATTGGGCTAATAAAAGTTAACAAGATCTTCGGTGTTTGTAGCATTTTCTAGCAAAAAAATACCTTGCTGATTTTTATGCAGATTTTCAACTACAAGGAGGAAGTGCTACTTGTTTTGAGCCCCCAAGGCACTCCAAAGGAATTCTAAAGTTGGGCTATCAAATCCCTCTTCATCTCTCTCTTCTAAAGTGTTGTAAGCAACCCAAATAGAGTCTCTTGGGTTTGCCTTCTCTCAAGAAAGATAAAAAATCTGATACTATAATAATTTAGGATATATTGCCCACACCTTGCAAAGAGATTAGCCTAAGCCATCCTTGCAAAATCGTGAAGGCTAGAGTTAGATTTATTTTTCTTGCATTTCTTTCATTATACCCACCTTGGCCAAAACGGTAGGCTAGTCCTCCACTTGTGCCATTGTTGTGGGGTTTCTCTTTATTTCTATGTCTTTTAATTTTCTTTCATTATACCCACCTTGGCCAAAACAGTAGGTTAGTCCTCCACTTGTGCCATTGTTGAGGTTGTTTTTTGCTTTCTTGTCATTTAAATTCTTTTATTACACCCACCTTGGCCAAAATGGTAGGCTAGTCCTCCACTTGTGCCATTGTTGAGGTTGTTTTTTACTTTCTTGTCATTTAAATTCTTTTATTACACCCACCTTGGCCAAAACGGTAGGCTAGTCCTCCACTTGTGCCATTGTTGTGGGGTTGCAATTTAAATTTCCAAGTCATTTCAATTATTACAAAAGTAATCATATTTGTGCTCCATCTTTGCCTTGTATTCTCTCCCCTTGCCACTTTGTGGATCCTGGGTGACAAGAAAGGGCAAAGGTTTGCAGTTTAGTAATTAGGCATCCAAACTTTTATTGCTTCAATCACCAAAAAGGGTGACTTGGGAGGCTACAAGGGGTGTAAGTCGGGGACGGCTTCATGGCACTATGTGTCCTCCTTGCTTGAGTGCCCAAGCATTCCGGGTTGACCTGTGGAGCTAGGGAAGTGCCTTGTTTTCCCTTCTTCTTGAGTACCCAGTGTTATCCCCCACTTTTAGGGATAACTAGGAGATCATGTCTCGAGGCCCACAGGTCCTAGACATGGAGTACCGAGAGTAGGATTGACTTTAGCATGGCCTTGGAGGGTCCACCTTTTCTTTCTTCCAGCATCTTTGTCTTGTCAGCAGCAACAACATCCATCACCATCGGCTTGGTCCTGTGTCAGAGATGGTTCTCGCTCCATGAGGTAATTAGTCCAGGTATCATGGTAAATGTCACTTTGATCATCAAAACCATTGAATGTATGCATCTGATTCCTTTTATTTCTAACAACTGCTTGGATCTTACACCTACCCACTTGACCATGTTTGGGGGGATTGACAGGGTGCCCTAGAAAGCCTGTGTCTGTAGGTTTTGGTTTGCCACTGGGGGGATTTCTGAAAATCCATCGTCCGCTCCCATCATAGCACCATTGTTTCATCTTGTTTCTCGCTCACTTATCCCATTCCACTTGTCCGGGCACTGGGTAGACCTATTTTCAGGATTGCACCTTATCTCGTGGGAAGAAGGGGCTAAAGGCCTAGAAGGTAAAAGCAAGCTAGTAAAAGATAAAAGCCTAAGAATAAAACCTCGAGATGCTTCGCCCAGGGATCCCCGAGAAAGCAATAAAAGGCTTCTTAGCAAGAAACAAGAGGGACCCGAAAAAATAATAAAACAAGACCTAACCAGAGCGTAGGGGGTCTCATCACGAGCCAGCCTATTAGGTCCATGGGTACCTAGCAGTATGACATTGCCACC
>SNQJ01S0083734.1:18553-44847 GCA_010110895.2 Picea sitchensis
CACATGTTTAATAACTTGATGATTAGATGTGATTGACATTGCTATGATCCCTGCGGCTTATGAGCCCATGGAGGGCGTATCTGTTGATGTTACAGGACCACACTCGATGGACAAGTACACATGGGGAGATGATTAGTTCGGACCTCCATGAGGCCAAAATCCCACAAGATGGATGCTGAGACCGCAGTAGGGGGCAGAGACAGATCAGAGGATTGCACCAAAGAGAGGAGGACATTTCACCAGGGACAACCTGGTAGGCCTGGACCTAGGGGGGTCTTTCCCTCCAACCATGACGTTGACCCTTGAAGGCCCTTAACGTCATCATTCTGAGCCTTGATGTCATCCAGTTAGGGTTTTGGCATGAGGACGGCTTGGTTGGCACGTGTGGCAGTTTGTGAGGCCTTTTGAGGTCTAACGTTTCACTTTGGAGGCCTAGCGTTCCATGAAGGGGACTAACGTCACCCTAGGAGGGGCATGACGTCATCCCTAAAGACAAAATTAGGGTTTTAATTGTAAATTTGATGTAAAACTGGATTTTTGATGTAAACTGGCCATGTTGGCCTTTTTTTGACCTAAAATGTAATTAAAGGTCAATGATATTGTATAAATAGAGAGTTAAGACTCATTTTTCATCATCTTTCACTCACACTTGTGTAAGGTCTGAAATTTGCGCCAAAGTTACCAGAACCGGACCGGTCATTGAACTGGTCGACCCAAAAAAACCGGAACCGAGAAAAACCGGATCAAAATATCAGTCACTAAAAATACATAAAATATTCAAATTTTGAAAACAAATACATATTCATGTGTATCCATGTGAATCCAAACCATTATACACAAATTTGCAAAGTTTAAAAAAAAACCCTAAATTTTAAAAAAAATGTGAATCCCAACCCTAAATTTAAAAAAAAATCTAAATTCCCCCTACCTTTTCCACCCACGATCATCTTCACGGAACCGGCCGGTTCAGACAAAAAAATCGGTTCTGTACGGAACCGGCCGGTTCCGTACAGAATCGGTCAGGAGCGGTTTGATGGGGCGGTTCGGACCGGTGGAGGCTCAGAACCGGTTGGACCAGCGGGTTTTACCGGTTCCGGTTCGGTTCTTGTAACACTGATTTGCGCCCTACTTAGGGTTTATTGGCTGAAATTTTAGGCGAATCTCTTGGAGGAGGCTTGATTTGGTGTTTCTTGGCATTTTTCTTGGTGGAAGATCTTCAACTAGGCTTATTGGTAGATTATTCTTGGTGGATGTAAGTGAATTTATGCAATCCTTCTTTGCTTTGAATGGTTATGGTGTATTTAATTTTCATTTATTCCAAGATTATGAAATTCCTAGTGTAAAACCCTAGGAGAGCAAGCACATGTTATTGTCCTTGTCTTAATAAATTTTCACCTACTAGATTGTACTAGAAACCCTACCTTTGAAGCATTGTACTAGAGCCCTGCCATTCAAGCACTCTAGTGCCATTTGCTTCATCAAACCATTAATTATTTCAAGATTGAGCTAAAGAAGAAGAAAAACCGCTAGGGCCTAGGGTTACCTACTTCCTAGTGGCCATTTTCCTCCTAAGGCTTGTTGATTGAGTCCTTGGCTTACCAACACCTCAATCTTCATCCTTCTTAGTCCTTAGCTCTTACATTATCATTTGTTTCCTTCATGTTTTGCTGCTGCAAGTGACTCCATTAGCCCTAAAAGGCACTGATTTAGACCTTGAAATTGTTTGATTGATGAAACCTACCCTCGAATCTTTTACCTCAAGCAACCTACTAACACTCTCTAACCTTAGAATAGCTCGATCTACCAACCTACTTGCTGCTGTTATCAAAGTAAGTTACAGCCATTTAATGCAGCATTAAAAGCTCATAAAGCAATTGTAAAGGCTGAATTATAGTTTGTCTTACATGCTTCCGTCAAATGCTAATGATATGACTTCAATGGTTAATGGTTTTTAGTCATTTTGAAGCTAGTTTTAAGACATTTTATGTGAAGTATTGCTCTATAATCATTGATGTTATAAGATTTCTGTTTACTTCATCATATTCAACAAATTGCTTTATTTAAGAAAGTGAAGTGCTAACCAACAAGTCTACTTGCAAATATATAGTTTTCTTGTTGCTTTGTTTCGGGCAGGTACACTTCTGATATATTATCTCTTTATTGGTTATTTAAACTGGACTTTCTGATTGGTGGTGACTTGTGAGAGGGGACTTTCACCTAGCCTTTTCCTTTTGCCTTCTCAAAACCCCAGGTCACCGGGGACGTCTCCCCTGGGCGTACCACCCTAAATAGAAAGAGACATCCTATTGAGGTGACAGTGATAGGATTAGTCTCCAGTTACGCCAATTTGTTTCTCTTTGAGCCTTTCTACTATCAAAGTACAAATTGTGCGATAACATGCCTCATTAGTATTACTTACTATTTACAGAGTACACAATTGTTGGGAGAGTGATCAAAGTTGACCAAGTCTCCAATAAAATACAATAAAGTGGGTGAGTGATCAAGTTAGACCACGTCACCCAAAAAGGGATAAGGATAAAGTAAAAAATCGATGAAGTACATTTATGATACATGTTCACCATACTAATTATTATCATTCCACAATGCTTTTTATTGGGCAATCAAACATTCAAAATTGTTGCACATATAGATGTTGATGTCTTTCCTTTTGTTGTACATGTGGTTTGAAAAGAAAAGTAAAAATGATTTAAATTGAATGGAGCTTCAGTAACTCTCAATTCTGGAATCCTATTCTCACAAATGAGGGTGTCATTGTTATCGAAGGAGCATCACCATATTTACTATTTGATCAGTGCCTTAACTGCTCTTGCAAAAGGTTGACCCAACCAGATCCTTGGCAAAAGTTTGCAGCTCCAAATGAATGGTCAATCCGGTGACAGAGATGCAAGTGCTGCCAATAATTTGAATGAAGTACACTCAGGACTCATATAGCGCTGTGTAATATTGTTTGAAGCAGCAATGTAGTCTGAAGCGGCAAGATTATCTCACCTTTTGAAGGATGGAAGATTGCAAGAAAATGCTATGAATTGATTGAACGGAAACACTTTGTCTTGCAAGTTTCCGCCTCAAATGCTGCTCAACAGTTTGAATATGAAACAAGGTTTTTGACCCAAAATGTTACATGCAGTGGTCAAAGAATAAAAGGCTGCTCAATTAAAGAGGCAGTTGTTTTCTCAAAATCCGGGCTGGGGTAGAAGAGAGGGACCCCAAATATAAAAGCCTAGATTTTGGTGCACAAGAGGCTTGTTTTCAGGCTCTGATACCAATTGGTACGAGTAAACAAACTAAAAGCAACGAGCTTGAGAAAAACCAATGAGAGAAAGAATCAAATAAAGGACACAAGAGTTCTGGAATTGTACATGCTTTACTTTCAACATTTCATGCCTTCAATAATTAAATAGCCTAAGTGTTACATAAAACCCGCAATACAAAACTGTGGTTTTCCTGAATCTATGCCCTGGAAACCATGGATTGGATCGAACATACAGATGAGAAATATAATATACTATTAGCTAGTAGGCGAAAACAATTGAAGTACAAAATTACAATTGTAGTACAACTTAACCTCCACAAGTCTCATTGGTACTTTTATGAGTAGTTCATGAATCATACTCATAATCATAACATGCCCAAGAAATGCCAGATGAGCACTGATTGGAGGATCTCAGCTTAACTAAGTTTCCATCGATATTCCTGGAATTCTGCTCTTTCAACAAATTTGCAATATGGAGAAAGGTGGTTTCTAATCAAGGGTCGTATAAACCTAACCATAGTTTTGCTTTCTTTAGGATGGATTGCATATTTAAAGATTAAAATATATGGATGAGAGTGGATTTTTCTTGGTTGATTTGTTCCTAGACAACCGTTTTAATTTAATTTACGTGTTCTTGCAGATCCCAACAAATAGAGCTGGCCTAATTGAGTATAGAGCCCATCCATTTTGGGGACAGAGGTACTGTCCTTCACATGAACATGATAACACTCCTCGGTGTTGTAGTTGTGAACGTATGGAGGTAAGGGAGCATTATTTTGAATTATGTACAGTTACATGGTTTACTATTTAACACTTGCATTAATCTAGCGAGAAGTTTACAAGTGTACCTCCTAAGATGTAAGTCCTGCTATTTTTCACCCATATTCCCTATTGTTTAGTGCTAAGCTAGTTTTTTTCAGTATGCTTATATTAGAATTTAGATTCTTAATCAACCTTTGTCGTCATAACTACAATGCATAAAACACTGTTTATATTGAGATTTGAATAAATATTGAGGATCCTGAGGTATTGTTCCTTTCCTGTTGATAGCATAATACTAACTCCATTGTAAATGTTTCCTTCATGAACTTCTTATTCAGTAGCAGGGGTATCCACACATTTCCTTGCATCTTCCATTACTGTGACTTGTATCTTCTCTTGGAATTCATTTTCTGAACCTATTTTCTGGTACAATTTTTGTAATTAAGAATTTGTTATGATTGTGATATGTGTGTGTGTGTGTGTCGAATTGCCATGCTTAGTATCCATCTTCTGGTACAATTTTTGTACCAGAAGAATTTGTAGTTAAGAATTTGTTATGATTGTGATATGTGTGTGTGTTGAACTGCCATGCTTAGTATCCATCTTGCCAGCATACGAATTGAAATCACTTGCTTTATGAGGTGGGCCCTGAGGGTGAAAACCTAAGTAGCCAGGGTGTGTGGGTACAGGTAATTTTGAAATCTGGGTGTGGGGGAAGGTCTGTCACTTTTATATATAATTTTAATTTATGTATTATATAAATTATGTCATGATTATATTTATATATAATATATAAATATTTAATTATATGGATATTATATATCCCCAACAAATTTCTAATTTTAAAATCTAAGAGTTTGTTGCTATGGGGTTGACAACGATTGGCCCATGTAACAGGGAGATCTACTTCCTACAGGTGTAACAGGGGTCAACACCACTGTAACAGAATTGGGGGTGTCGTGTAAAAAGGAACACACCGCATCCTTTTGAGGGATGTAAGGTGTGTCCCATGACAGGCTGGGGTGAATTTCCCCACACTTGGGTGTGGGTGGATGCACCAGGGCTTGTATGCGGTGTGGTTGTACGATCCCTGCACGAGGTGTGGTTGTGTGCTCCCTACACCCGGTGCATGCACCCCAGGACTGGATCCATGCACCCCAGGAGCGGATCTATACACCCTGGCTTCATAAGGGAAACATTTATCAGAAATACTATTCTCTTCCTACTTACATCATACATGCAAGAGTCAAGACACCAATTCTATCAGTAGTTGCTTGTTCAGTAGCAGAGGTCAAGTCATTTTCTTGCATTTTTGAGAGATATGCCATTTATCTTCTCTTTCACTTCATTGTGGGCCCTTCCTTTTCATTCCATGTTGTCTCTCTAGACATGGCTGCAGTTCTAATATATGTACTTTGAACAGCCAAAGTTAGTATCCATCTTGCCAATGTTCACACTGAAGAAACTTGTTTTGTAGGCAAAGGAGCTATCGAGTGTTCATGATACCATGCTATTGTGGTTCACTTGAATGTTTTGTATCATTTTGTACTTGCATCCCACATGCAATCATGCCATTTTTGTGTCACAAAAGTGCTCTCTGATTAATGGATGATCACCTCAGAACTGAACCAGGGTCTTGGGATGAGCCAATAACCAAGCATCCAAAAATTATAACCTTTTATATTCTTCTTTTTTTTGGCACCTTCTTCTAATTACATGTGGCTAGCATGCCTTTTCCAAATCTGGGACAAGTTACCCAGGACTTTCACTGGGCCCCAACTGCATGGAACGGTCCCCTTGCATGGGTGAGAGGCCCCATGAGGGTCAAAACATGCCTCTGGGGGAGTTGAACCTTGGTATGGAGAAATACCACTACCCTTGCTTAACCATTGAACCAAGACCCCATTGACCGTTATGATTCTGTTTGCAGTAAGAGAAAACTAAAAATCTATTCTAAATACCGATTTTAGGTGAAATCAATTATTGAACTGTATCCCGTGATAGTTTGAGTAAATAAACGGTTTTCCAATCTGTTAATGTTGTATACATGGTTCATTTTGTCGTTCCTGTGTTTGCCTTCAGCCGAGGAATGTACAGTATATTTCACTAGATGATGGTCGGAAACTCTGTCTTGAGTGCTTGGATTCAGCAATTATGGATACAAATGAATGCCAACCACTTTACCTTGAAATTAGGGATTTCTATGAAGGCATGAATATGAAAATAAATCAGCAAATTCCAATGCTTCTGGTTGAAAGGCAGGCATTGAATGAAGCCATGCAGGGTGAGAAGGAAGTAAGTAACCTGGCAGGATTGTCCTTATTTTAGTTGTAATTATTTAATTGCAATGCTGTAGAATCTTTCATGATGCTTGAACTGTGCCAAATTTTTCTTTACAGGGAAGCCATCACATGCCAGAAACTAGAGGACTGTGCCTTTCGGAGGAACAGACCGTCAGCAGTGTAAGAATTTCATGCGACCATGAAAAAGTGAATGATATGCAAGAACATTGATCTCTTTTATTTTTAATTGATAAAAGATCTTCATGAGGACTTTCTGTGTGCTTTCATGAACAGATTTCTAGAAGGCCTAGGATTGGAGGTAATCGCATTATAGACATGTTCACTGAATCCAAAAAGCTTACTAGAAGATGTGAAGTCACAGCTATTCTCATTCTTTATGGTCTTCCACGGTAATGATCAGAAAGTCAGACTCTTCTTTTATTTTATTTTATTGATTAGCTCTTAAATTTCTAATTGTGAACCACTATTGAATTTACCAAAGCTTGCTTATTGTTTTGACCCTCCTGATCAACCAATACTCATCGCCACCACCTTGTCTTTTCTCCAGTCTATGTGAAAGAAGCCTCCCCACTTTTATGTCAATGGCTCAACTGGATTGGAGAAAAAATCACAGTGCTTGAAATCCTGATTAGGATCAATTGTATTCTTTTCTTTATCTAATTATGTCTTTCTTGCTGAAATGCAGATTATTAACAGGTTCAATTTTGGCCCATGAGTTGATGCATGCATGGTTGCGCCTCAATGGTATCATATCTTCTACTGTTCTAATTACATATCTGTTATGTTTTCTGTAACTTGGAAGATGGGATGGTATGTCATATTCTCTTTGCGAAGGATGCTTTTTAAAAATGTATTCTAGCTACAGAAAATAACTAGAAAGATTATATGACGTTTTCTACTAGCCAAAATCATCTATTGGAACTGTGAAAGTAGATTACAATACTTCATATAGAGGGGACTAAGAGCTCCTTGCCCCAATCTATTTAAAATGCATTCTGGATACAGAAATTAACCACAAAGAAAGATTGTATGAATGTAGTAGCCCAAAGCACCTATTGTGACAGTTAGAATATCATAATACTTTATCTGTGTGCACTGTGGACATAGAAAGGAAGAGAACTCCATGCCCTATTTATGAAGTTAAAGTTAAGAATCAAGTGATAAAATAGAACTTAAAAGTGCAATTAAAGGGTACATTGTCACAAAAGAGTAAACCCGGATGAGGTCTGTCCAGTCACCAGTGGGCTCTAATATGGAAAGTCTGGTCAATAAAATAAAAATAAAATAAGGGCCCAAGAGGAAAAGAGGACACCACTGATGATGCCTGGTCTCTCTTCTATGGTCTTTGCCAAATGTCCAGCAAGTGAGGCTGAAGCTATAGCCATGTATGTGCTAACATCCATGGCTGAGGTCACCGTATTGGGATTTCTCCTATGTTACAGGGAATTCCTCCAAGGTGCTGGAAATGTGTTTCCACATTTCAAAAATGTTTCCTTTTATAAAACTTCTCTGAAACATGGCAGAAACATTTCAGTGGTGTTTTAGATTTTTGATACGTTGTATTGGCCATTTTGATTGGCATTTTGGCTGTTTCAGTTGACATATTTTTTCCGAAACAAAGAAACAAACATTAATTAAAAAAATGAATGATAACCCTAATTTATAACGAATCAAGTTAGAAATAGAGGATTTCTCCTATGTTACAGGGAATTCCTCCGAGGTGCTGGAAATGTGTTTCCACATTTCAAAAATGTTTCCTTTTATGAAACTTCTCTGAAACAAGGCAGAAACATTTCAGTGGTGTTTTAGATTTTTGATACGTTGTATTGGCCATTTTGATCAGCATATTGGCTGTTTCAGTGGACGTTTTCTTCCCGAAACAAAGAAACAAACATTAATTAAAAAAATGAATGCTAACCCTAATTTATAACGAATCAAGTTATCAATAAGAGCGGCCCAAGTTATAAATAGAGGGCTTGGGCCGCTCTTATTGATAACTCTTTTGGTCTTTACTTCCAAATTTGAAATCCAATAAATGGTATTCTAAATTTTTTTTTGTAGTTTCTTTTATATATATGTTTGTGTGTGTGTATGTATGTATATATTTGACATATCCTAGCCATTTCATATAATGAGTTTCTAAACATTTGTCATATCCCTTCAGATACCATATCTGTATCTATTCCTGGATCCGTAATTGTGGAACTCAAGGTTTCTCTCTAGCAAGGACTATTACGTTCAAGGGTGGTCCTATAAAGTGGATTTTACAAGGTTAAGGGATTGTCCTCTGTAGAAATTTCGGTGTAGGGAAATTAATGCAAATTTAGAAATTTCACTTCAACCTCGAGGTTTCCTGGATCTAATTCTTGTGAACTTTCAGCCTTAGGGCTTGTTATGGCACAAGTTATAGGTTGCGCAAAGCCCGACCCAACCATGGAATGAGTGCTACAACTTGGGAATCCTACACCCAATGTCACCTCAATGTAGGTCCCACACTTCAAGTGTGACTAGGTCACTCTAGGGAGCCGATCCCGGTGACCCTAGGGGGATTGAGATGGAGATGGAGATGGATGGAAGTGAAGCCCCTATAGGTCAAGTCTAAATGGAATGAAGGGTGGGGAGAGATGCCTTGTAAGTCAAGTAAAGGCTGCCCCACAAGTATAGTGTTTTTTCGGATGATTGTACCTACGTGAGACACAAGAAAACACACCTTGCAACAATATATGTTAGTTGGATCAGAAAGTTAAGCTTGCTGTCCCTAATTTGCAGCAGTAGATAACGGTATATATCAGAAAATAAATGATAGTAGAAGCTGCTCAATAAGTGCTAGAGATCAAGTAGAAAATACAAGAAGAAGACTAGATAAACTCAAGATGAAAAGCCAAATTCTAGCACAGAAGATAAGGCTGTTGTAAACACTTGTCTGCAGCAAATTATATCAGCCTTATGGTTGTAACATTCAATGTATTACAGAAAGAAAATCAGCCACTAGAATCCCCTCAAACTTTAACAAAGAGTGCGCTAGGACAAGGAGAATAAATGTGCAAACTTTGAGCAAAAACCAATGGTTGATAAGAGAGTTATTAAATCAAGTATGTTAGGGTTTATGCAGCCCTAATGGCTGAAGATGCAAATTTTTAACAACAGCAATAAGTAGCCCTTAGATGAGGACGTCCTAGTGGCTGTGAGGTGCCCAAGGCACAAGGAAAACAATCCACTTTGCAAGAAGTAAAAATGACCGAAATTCACATTTCCCAATGCAATATTTTATTTCTCCAATGCAACAAATTAATGACTAGTGCCTTTACTATTGGGTTAATGGAGTCACAAGGAGCTTAGAGAAGCTACCTCCTTGGGGGTGTAAGCCGTTTTACTCCCCAAGACAAGTTTCTCTAAGCTAGGGTTTAAGCTAAGAGGGTGTATGCCCTTATACTTCTCTTAGAAAACCCTTAATCAATGAGATGAAGCAATAAAATGGTGAAGACTATGGTGGGGGTGTATGCCCTTATACTTCCCACCTAGCTCCTAGCATAAACAATACTTGACTTGAATAAAATGATAGCAAGAAAGTAAAAACCATACCAAGATCAAGAGAGATGCTAAGACAATCCACCACCAGAGCTAGGAAATAATCTTCCAAGGCTAGCACATCACTTCTTCCATTAACTATTTACAACCATAGCCATACACAAGTGCACAAGAGCTAAAAGAGTTAAGGAGGTCGAAAATTTCAGACCAAAGCCTCTTACAAGAGGAGAGTTATGATTTAAAATGAGATCTTATGATCTCTATTTATAAAAAAATTAGCCAACATGGCTTGTCCACAAAATAAGGAGTGAAACACAAGATTGGGGGTCAACAACCCTAATCTTGCCCCCATAACACAATAATATTAAACAATTCACTTAAAATTTAATCTTTTGCACAAATTAAACCCTAATCTAGGATGACGTCACCCCTTTAGGGGACATTTTTCCACTTTGAGGAGGTCGTTGGTGTTGGAGAAGCATGGAAGGGCCTCCCAAGGCCATGTGTCAAGCATCTAAGTGATCGCATCATGGCGAAGACCCTCTTCTCCTTAAAACGTCCAAGTGCAAATGAGTGGCACCTCACCACCAAGCCATAGCCCCCATAGTCATGATGTCATGCTAAAAAATGGGACGTTTTGCCCCTACTGGGAAAATTGTTTGGCAAACAATGGGTGGACTAGGTCGTCCAAGTCATCATCAAGGCCGTCCAAGTTATCTTTCTCTCATCTGGCATGCGGGCCCTTGGCATACAACTTGTGGGCTTGTAGCCCCATGGAAGCCCAAGCTAGGATTGTTCTCCTAGAACTGTCCACTAGCCAGGTCTTGCAAAGACAAATGAACATGCCCTCCAAGGATCTCAAGTCATAACATCATGATAAGTGGATCCAATCAATAAATAAGCCATCTAAGCATTGCATCAAAGATTACTATATCAAATAATTAACAACTCAAAGACACTATGCAACTTGTCAAGCTTAAGTATGGGAGGGTTGACGATGTGTCCTATGTTGATTTTTCATAAGCTAGGTTAAGCATGTAGTTCATTTAATTTCATCATGTCTTAACCATAAACAAGAATGTTGCAGCAACCAAGATCACAAGAAGAAACACCATTCACAAGAACACAAGATATATCCTGGGAAACCCTTCTCAAACAAGGGAGAAAAACCCAGCCAAATCCCTTGCTATATTCTTCAAGAGAAAGACCTTTCACCACCAAGAACGACTTAACACACAAGAGGGGTGCTTAAGCCCTAGAACACTGGTGCCCAAGAGAGGTGTGCACCTTTGACCAAGAAGTGTACTTGCTGAAATTTCCAAAACTCACAAATGTGTGTGTCTACAATGAAAGATTTCCTCTTACTTATATTAGACTTGTCCTGTCAACTAAAGTGTCTATTGGCACAATAGGGCCGACTTCACTGACATATTATTTATTTATTATTATAATAATTAATATTAATATTAATTATCTTTTACAGTTTATCTTTAGACACAATAAGATAGGGCTGACCTGTACCCTTTACACAATAACTAGGGTTACAGGTAGGTCTAACTCTTGAACAACATATAGCAAAGGATCTGATACACCCACTAGTGCTCATCCACTAGGGGCACATCCATAGGGATGCCATGGACCCGATTCACTGCATTACACAGATGAACCATGTCTTCACACGTTCACCTGTGCTCGTCCACAGGCACGTCTGCTCTGTAGATCTGCTTTCCTACTGCCACCAATAGGAGGATCATCTAGAGTCTTCTCATCAACTCTGTTGCTGCTCAGAGGAGGCCATCACATCATCTTCATTTCTGTTCTCATGATGATGTGCCCAACACTTTTGGGATTTCCCATGTTCACCTTGTGCTCAGCCATAGGCACGTCCTAACTCAACAGATCGCTCTCACATCGGATAATCATCTGGAGTTCTTCTCACTCATGTCATGGAGGAGGCCATCTTTACGTTCCTGACTCTGTCCCAAGCAGGAACCACGAACCCTTCATAGGGGCTTTCTCTCAGGTTTGTAAGCTGAGAGAAAGACTTCACATAGCTGCTATGTTCCACATCTCACAGGTTTGTAAGCTGGAGGATGTCTCCCATAGCTACATTCATCAACACTCCCTCTCAGTTAGGGAGGCATTCTTCATCAAGCCAAGTCTCATACCGATGTACTCTGAATTTGTTTTTGGCTAAGGTCATCCATACTCCCTCTTAACTTGGAAGGAGTTCTTTACCAAGTAAATGTTTGGTGTAGAAGTTTGTAGTCTACTCAGGTGGAGAAAGGTACTGCAAGTATACAATTTTCTTCTGCATCATATCTCTAACATAAGAAAATTTTATCTCTCTGTGTGACAATCCATTAGGAAGCTCTGGGTTCTTTAAGGAGCTTTATATATGGCTCTTTGTCATCAACATAGGAACCATCTCATGGTCAAGTAGATCTGTCAGAAGTATGTGAAGCCACATTGCTTCGCACACTTA
The DNA here is from genome assembly GCA_010110895.2 of Picea sitchensis. Lineage (NCBI taxonomy): Eukaryota > Viridiplantae > Streptophyta > Pinopsida > Pinales > Pinaceae > Picea > Picea sitchensis. The sequence goes on from SNQJ01S0083734.1 coordinate 30,906, forward strand.
CTGCTATATACTCTGTCTCTGGTGAACTTAAGGCTACATAGTTATGTTTCCTGCTGCAATAGGAAACCATGGAAGACTTCAAGGTAGAACATCAATCGAAAGGGCTTTTCTAGTTCACTGAAGATTTTATCGGTCATTTGTTATACCTCTTGTCCCAAGAAGTAGTGAATCATACTTAGATTCTTCATCTCAAATTCAGAAATCAAGGATTACTTGTAACAACAACGCTTTCTGAATAGGTCATCAGGACCAAGCTTTCATCACCAATACTGTAATGATATAAGTTTGGATCATCAACACTCTTGTTTGAAATCTAGACTTATCAAGAATCCATTTATCTGATATAGTTTCCAACTTATGGATGGAAGTGTATCTGGTTCACTGGATTAGGTGTTTCATCATAGACAACTCCCTCTGTTTGAGAGAAACCTCTGGCTATAGATCTCGTTTTGTATTACCTTGATACTTTCATTAGCTGCATGATTTACCATAGGTTTCTCTTTCTGGTCCCTGAATAATATCTTATGCACCATCCTATTAAAGTATACTGGTACTCTTCTGTTATGGCATTTGGCCATAGTGGTTCTCTTGTTGCTTTTCTAAGACATGGAGTCTTATCATCAATGAAGTGTCTCATGACTGGAGGATAGCTTTGAAAAACTCTTTTACTTTCTCGAAAGGTGCCTTGAGAAGCTTGTATGCTTTTCTGCCTCTTGCATAGTGAGTCTAGGTGGGCATTTTATGCCTTGTTGCAATATCACTGAGCATATCAATTGGAGCAACTGGATCAAATGGAATAATGTCTTTCTCCCTTTGAAGGGGGAGAAGGTATAGTCTCACTGTCAATCTCCATCTAAGATTCTCTGGATCCTTGAAAGACTATCTCTTCTTCACAGACAACATTTTTGCATGTCTCAATTTGTCTCTGACCAGGGATGTCGATCTGGAATGTCTTTGAAGATTCACTGTATCCTTTCTTCTTAAAGGATCTAGCTTGGACTTCTTCTCTTTGAGTACATGAATGTATATGGTCATGTGCATAGTCTGCTTCATATCTTATCTAATATGTTGCCTTTTGCAACCTTCACTATGGCTTCCTTAAGGTTATCACCTGTGACTTGAACAAGGTCAACAAAACAACAAGCAAGAATAATACTCTTTTGACAATAGTAGATAAAACAAAAACACGAATAATCATCTTCGTAGCTCTTTTAGAGCTATCACTTGTGACCTGTCTGAATCAAAGGTTAAAAGTAAGAAATACAATACGAAATAAGGTCAACACTCTTCTAATGTTGTGATCAAACATTCCTCCATGGTAACTCGGGATCAACACAAGAAGTTTCTCCTAGAGGAGATGTTAGTTGTATCTGTTACATTATACATTTATCTCAATATGCTCACATGCTACCAAGTATAATACCTTACAAAGACTGCTACCTCAACTATAGTGTTTACTTGTAAACGGGTAGTAATCAACTTTGTCATGTGTAATTTTGAATCTTATCAACTTAATTAATCAAGCCTGAAACCTGGAGTCTTGTCCTCAAGAATGAGTGTATGTTGCTTTTCTTCCAAGTCTCCTTCACTCAAGATGTCAAGTGTTTTCTTCAACCTGTCTTTTGTACTAGGACAATATGCTATTTTGACAGAAGGTTGGGTTAGAGAATAAACTCTATGATCTCAACTTTAATCCATCTAATACCTTGACTTTAATTTTGACCAAAGGTTAGTATGAAGGTCATAGCACTTCAACATGAACCCTAGATCAAAATAATGTCATAAAATTGATACATCAAAATAATCAAACACAGGTTGCATTATTCCTCTGAATGTTGAATCTTGAGATCCTTCTGGATCTATAATGAGATCCCTTCTCTTGCAAATACCCTTTAAAGCTTAACGAGTTTAAACACTGTATGTAGTACATACCTTTGATAGCATTTCCAGGTAGTGGCACCATCGGTAGCGGTAATGATTTCCAACTCTTAAAATTTCAAGGGTGACTCCAACTAATTACGGTGATGCTTCCAGTCATAGGCTGCAAAGCTATGGCGCAACTTGATACGGAAGCTGCAATTGCAAGCGCAATGCAACTTAGGGTTTTATGAAACCCTAATTTCTCAAACATCAAAGTTTTAAATTACGATCCGATTATTTAGATCTTGTTGAGAATATGATGTCTTTACTCTGATCCAGTTTCTGAAAATCCAAATTTTGCCCCCTCAAACTTGATATGCAGATTTCTAGACTAATTATACGGTTTTAGTGGGCGGTGAAAACTAGGGTTTCACCACTTTCAGGAGATCTACCGGTAGTTACTTGAAGGTGCCAAAAGGTTCAACAGGTTGGAAGGGCCTTTGTGCTCCTTACCGGTTTGTGGGAAAGGTTAAAAGGCTTGAGTCAAGGAATTTGAAACCCATTGGCGAGGAACTTCCCCACTTACTGTCACCTCGATGGGGCTCTTTCTATTCAGGAGGTCAAGTCCAGGAGGCGTCCCTATGGCAATCTGGGTAAATGAAAAGGGTAAGGACAAAAGGACAAGTAAAGGATACCCCTTTTCACAGATTACTGCCCGAAAGATAGTCTCGAAGATACCGAACCACTGGCGATGCACTGTTTGCTTGAGGAGACAAAGACAAAGGAACAGCTACTAGGATATGTGCTTGCAATGGATTAGTACTTCATTAAAACAAATGACTATCTTCTAATCAATGTATGAGCAAATGAATAATGCTATTATTGATGAAGTCAATGATAGCTAATAAAAACGACTTATATCGCTTCTCAATAAAGCATAAAAGGACAAATGGCATTCAATGTGTGCAATTTAAACCATGTATCATATTATCCAATGCATTATCTTGCGTCACTATATAATGTTGCTACAATAGGGTATGGCGTGGGGCTAAATCAAAGGGTGAATCAGATGACAAAGAGCCAAAGCGTTTTGTCAATTAGCTTGGAACATAAACACTAACTCAATGCAATAACATTATCATAGGGCTAACGTCTTACTCTTTTCTTTGTCTTATGCATGCAAACGTTGTGATTGTTAGCCCTATGATAATGTTGTTGCGATTAATGATGTCAAGCTTTGTCCAACTAGTCAACGGAGAGAGGAAAGAATTAGCGTTTTGCACCAATCAATCTCAAAAAAGGTCAATAGCTCAACACCAATCAAAGAAAGACAAAGTCAACATTTTCAAGGTCAAACAAGAGTCTCAACTATGCATGGCGTCACAGCTATGATAATTTTGTTGTTTTTCTGGAGTTAGCTAGCCAAAGTGGGCGTTTGGACAAAATCAGCCGTTAGAAGTGCAATCCTAACTCCACTGACTACAACAAAGAAGAGCGAGGGGCCGCACCTTTTGTGGTAAGAAGTCAAAAATAAGGCCAGCGTTGTCCTCTTAAAGTTAATCCTAAAGATAATTTAGGGTTAGTAGGTAGGTTAAGTTAGGGTTTGCAATTTTGGAAGAGTTTGAGAAGATTTACAAGGCATAACAAGCTTCAAGAACAATTCTAGACTAGTGCCTTGGGTTAATGGAGTCAAATGGAGAATTGTAGCTAATGGTTTAGAAGGAGTTCTAACCTAGGGACAAGAGACTTGGGTTTGGTGGTGTTGCTAAAGAAAGAACCACGAGCTAACCCTAAAGAGAAAAAGGCTTATCTAGGTGTAGCTGAGCTGAGCCTAGTGCTTCAATCTTCTCCCTATGACTTTCTTGGCAAAAGGGCTGAAAGCACAAGGATAAATCTAGAATTTTGAAGAAAGAGTGTTGCTATGTGAGACTTTCTCAAACCCTAGAAGCAAACCCTAGGTGTAACTTAATTGAGCCTAGGATCACTTCTTTTCTTCAACTTAAACTCGAGCTAGCCAAGATATAAGAGGGTTAGTGTAGCTAAAGCTAGGCCCTTCTTGTACCAATGGTTATATAACCATGCTATGGGGACATAAAGCCGACCTACTTGTGTGTTGGCTCCCTGGGTTTCAAGGATTAAGTTCATACATCAAGATGACAATGAAATGCAAATGTTAAACTACAACTATTCAATCCAGAAGCTTTGAAGGTACAACGCTTACAAGATCATGAAGAAACATAAATCCAATCCTAGTTGTAAAACCTTCCAATAACATAGCACCACTTCACCAAGAAATAACACCTTCAAGGGTTGTATAGCAAGAGAGAAGAATCCAAGACAAAGAGCTAAAGAGTCTCTCTCCAAATGAGAACAAGTTATATATGTTATGATCATAAGAGGGAAAAACATCCCTCTATTTGTACAATACTTTGACCTTAAAATTAAAAATGGGTCAACAAATGGCTGGAAACATGCGTAGCGTCCAGGATTTCAAATCATTTGTCACTTTTTACATGCTAAATGCAAAAAAATGAGCAGAAAATGGAGGCGATCAAGCCCCTAAGGGAGGCGTTAGCCCTCTTAGAGGGCATGACAACCATCAAATGAGTGAAAGGTTGCCCCTCACAGGGCTCGGTCATGTCACACGTGCCAAACAGGCATATCAAGGCTGCCACGTGCCACGGAAGTCGTCCAACATCTCGGTGGCGTCACGCCCATCATGGTCCACGTCCATCGCCAGGGGCTGATCCCAAACCCGCGATCTATGCCAAATGTCCGATGAGTTCCTCTTCTCGGTGCATGGGCTCATCACAAACCACGTCATCTGCTTGTCCCAGCGTCCATCGATGGGCTCGCCCGACCCCATGTAGGTCCGAGCTGATCATCTCCCATGTGCACCGATCCTCTATGCACGTCGGCCAGGGCATGGTCACGCACATCAAAAGCTTCGCCCTCCGCAGAATCATCGGTCCTAGACATCATAGCAATGTAAATCAAATTTCATCGTGGAATTATCAAATGTATGCATAACACACCTAACAAATCTTCTAATAGCAAGGGCCTACAGACCCACCATACAAAGTCAAAGCAACAAGGGCAACCTATTGGGTCAATACCCACAAACTGGAAGAGTTTCCGCAAGGGTTATCAAAACATGTATGAAGTGGCGGTGATATGGTTTTAGGGATGTCGGTTATAGTTAGACCTAGAACGAGATTATTAGTGCAGTGGAGTTACCTTTGCTTGGGAGGCGGTATTGCAGATCATGGATGCAATTTTCTGACCCTTGTGCCTTATCTTTCTTTGTTATATTTTTAAAGCCTTGACAAAGGATGGCTGGGTGGCGGAAGGCGACGATCCACCCACTAGTATCTTCGCTGAAATGAGAGAGTGGCTCGTGATGAGACCCCCTAACAGCCATGCAACCAGGTCGCTGGCTTGGCCAACGGATGGTGGCAATGTCATATCGGCTAAATACTTATGAACATAATGGGCGGCTCATTAGAGACCTCCCCATCCTCTTAGTTAGGTCTTACACTTTATTTATTTATCATCATTTTCTTAGGGTCCCTCGGTTTTCTTATGAGAGGCTTTTTATTTCTGAGGGGATCCCTGGGAAAAACATCTCTAGGTTTCATTTTTCCTATGGCTTTTATCTTTTACGTGCTTTCTGGGCCTTTAGCCCCTTCTTCCCACAAGACAAGATGTACCGGTTGGTCCTCATGGCCATACTAGGGAAATGGGATGGGTGAGTGGGGTTTAAGATGAAAAGTGATAATATGAAGGAATGGACAATGGTTCTTTAAAACCCACTTTTGGTGGCTAACTTACAAAACCTATGGATACCAACTTGCTAAGCTACCCATCAATCACCCAACAATGGTCAAATTGGTTAGTGTAGAATCCAAAGCGGTTATTTGAAATAAAAGATGCAATGCATACATAGAAGTTTATGGCGTCAAATAGCAGGCACATACCATGATACCTCGGACCAATTACCTCATGGAGCAAGAGCCTTCTTTGATGCAAGCCCAAACCAGTAGTGATGGAGGCGATGCTGGCGGCGAGGACAAAGCTGGCTGAGAAAGAAGAAGATGGGTCCTCCAAAACCATGCTCAAGTCGATCTGGATCTAGGTACTCCATGTCTAGGACCATGTGGGCTGGACGCGTCTCTAGTTAATCACGATGCTCGAGTGCAGAACACTTTCTATGAATGGTTTTGAGAGTGAAAATCTTCTGCTTCAATAAAAGCCCTAATTTTCTTATGCGACAGCGGTGACGTTTTCCTTTTTCTTGTGAAGATGCTTGTGCAATGGGTTCTTTCAAGACCTATGCTCGATACCATGTTGACTTTTCATAAAAGCTAGGTTAAGCATGTAGTTCATTTAATTTCATCATTTCTTAACCATAAACAAGAATGTTATAGAAACCAAGATCCTGAAGAAACACCATGCACAAGAACCCACGAAATATATTCTAAAGGAAACCCTTCTCAAACAAGGAGAAAAACCCGGTAAAATCCTTTGCTATGTTCTTCAAAAGAAAGAGACCTTTCACCACCGAATGACCTTTTCTAAAGAGGGTCTTAAGACCTAGAACACTAAGCAAGAGGTCTTTAGCACACTTTGACTAAGAGGTATGCGCAAATTTTCCAAAACTCGCTGGAATTATTGATACTACAATGAAGATTTCCTCGCCCTTATATTAAACTTGTCCTAGCAACTAAAGTGTCTATTGGCTGATAGGGCTGGAACTTCATAGACTTTGCTCAGTATTTGGTAGTATTATAATGAATTAATGGTAATGGTAATTATCTTTACGGTTTATCTTTAGACACCCGCATGATAAGATAGGGCGGGCCCTTGAGGTTACAGGTAGGTCGACTCTTGAACAACATATAACCAAGGGGGTCGATACACCCACTAGTGCTCATCCAGGGCACATCCATAGGGATGTCATAGATTTGGTTCACTGCATTACACAGATGATTTAGGTCCTCACACATGCACTTTTGCTCAACCATAGTCACGTCTTTTCTACAGATCTTCTTTCATGTTGCTACCGATAGGAGGATTATCTGGAGTATTCACATCAACTCTGTTGCTTATTAGGAGGCCATCACATCATCTTCATTTCTGTTCTCATAATGATGTGCCCAACACTTTTGGGATTTCCACGTTCACCTTGGTAGCAATACGGTGCGTCTAACTCAACGGATAAGCTCTTACATCCGAATAATCATCGGAGTTTTCTCACTCATGTCATGGAGAGACCATCAACAGTTCGACTCTATCTGAAATGGGAACCACGAACCCTTCATGGGGGATTTCTCTCACCAGGTTTTGTAAGCTGAGAGAAAGACTCCACATAACTGCAATGTTCCACATCTCAGAGGTTTGTAAGTTGGAGGATGTCTCCCATAGATGCATTCATCCATCCTATTGGGTAGATCTTTCCTAGGTGAGGGACCTCCAAAGAGGGTCCTCTAAAGCCATGTAAAAGGTGTATGAGGTGGATGAAGTCCAAATTTCAAAATGGGCATAGAGACTCATATGACATTACTAGAGATTAGAGTAGTGTCTCATTCATGGGTGCCTTTGTGGGGTGTGTGGTACCCAACCAATCCATAATGCACTTTTCCAAGCCCATCGTTTTCCTTTTATCTTTCTTTCTTTATATTATGCACTTTTTCCAAGTCCATCATTTTCCTTTTATCTTTCTTTCTTTATATTTTCTTTAGCACAAGGAGAGCTTAAAGGACACTTCCCTGGCGTGGTGACCAGATGGTGGTAATGTCACCCACAAATACCTAATGGAAATGAGAAGGCTGGCTCGTGATGAGATCCCCTTTCTCTCAGCCATGCAACTGAGAGCCACTTCCCTGGTTTGGTGACCAGATAATGACAATGTCATACCACTAGATATCCATGGATGTGATAGGTCGGCTTGTGATGAGACCTCCTATCCTTCAATCTACCTTTCAGGTATTTCTTTGTTATATTATGGGTCCCCTTTTATTCAAAGATAAGCATTTTATTGCTTTCTTGGGTGATCCCTGGGCAAAGCATCTGGAAGGTTCATATATGGCTTTTATCTTTTACCCAACACCAACCCCTCTAGGCCTTTAGCCCCTTCTTCCCATAGAATGAGGGACAACCCCTTCTTGGGTCAATACACCCTAAAATCCCAAGAGATAAGGAAACAGAGGGAAATAATGATGTAAAATGATAAGTATGGTCGTGAATGGTACGATGGCTCATTAGGGGATTTCCCAGTAGCAAACCCATTCCAAAGAAGACCAGTTACTAGGGCACAATGTCAACCACCAAGGTGAAGTAGGTAAAAAGGCATAATGTCTAAGCACATATCATGAAATCTAGAGCAATCTAAGATACAACATAATCAAATGGTTTAGAAATTGAAATGATGCTCACCATAATACTGACTTGTACCTCATGGAGCAAGGCCCATTGCCTTCCGGAAGCCAACTGGTGTGATGGATGCCATTTGTAAACCTGTGACCATCTATGGTGGTGAGTGAGTTTTCCATCTGTGCAAAGAGTACCGTTGGTCATGTAGTCTCTCGACACTCTATATCTGCAACCTGAGGGCCTCTAGACATCATCTCTTTAGTTATCCACAAAATGGGGATAATAGGGCTGACTTTGAAATATAAATTAAAAAATCAAATACTTTCAAATGAAAATAAACTCTGAATAAGTATACTTCAATGAAACAATGTTTTCAGTCCTTAGGGCACACATGGTAAGCATGTAACTGATCTGAAAGTAGCTTATCATAGCAGTAAATCTGCCCCTTTAGTTTCTATATGTTTGTTAAATCACTTAACAAAATCTCTTCAATGCTAAGTTGCACAAAACATGAAAATGTCTAGAAGTTTCTGAAACGGGGATGTGCGGAAACGCAACCCCTCCAAAATGGATACGTTGGGGGAAATGCGGTGTGTGTATCTATCTATATATATATATTTATTTATTTTTATTTTTATTTTTAAACAACACATTATCTTGCAAGAAAAAAAAATGATACACATAAATGGCATTTTAGAAGGAAAACCATGTCTATATTAACATGAAAGGACACATGGCACATAATTATAGGAGTAATGCCTTGCATGAGGACACTTGGATACAACGATGGAATAGGAGCACATTGTTCTAACATCTTGTTAGAGAGTGCACCATCTTAGAGGAGAGGCATTAAACCCTAGGAGAATCATTCCTTGAGAGCGTTTCATCATGGGGGTTAGATAAACCCTAGTATGACACTTGTACATCCTTGTATTGTAGAGAGCAATGTTTTCATAACCACTCTGATCAACCCCAAAAATGTTAACTAGTGGACATCGAGGTATATAGAGGGCTTGGAGCTCTTGATTAAATGCCAGTTCCATACCCTCATACATGATAGAATCTAGTGGAAACGTTGTAATCCTGCCAATTTTGAAATCCTGAAAACTATAAGTCTGCTGAATTTTGAATGGAACCTGTTACTACCCAAAATAACAGTCCTACCAGGTCTTAGACTGCTATGTAGCAACACAGGGGATAGGTGCCCAATGTCACCACAACACCTATCTTTTTCCTTGTTTAAGCTAAACTCCTACGCTAAGGAGCTTTGAGAGATTTCCCACTAAGTAACACTTCACCACAGAATATCAAGACGAGTGCCTAAACAACGTATACTAGGTGAAGGCAGGAGTTAATTGTTTATATGCTTGCTGAAATAAAAGATATTGCAGAAAATAAAGAGACCAAACAACAAACTAACTTACCCTCAATCTCCAAGAAAAATGACTAAATGAAGTACAAGAGAGAGGGGTAAACGTTCTTACCACATTTCGGATGATTTGGTATGTGAATACTTTGATCAAAGTGGATGGAAATAAGATTTTTCCTCGCTGTCCTGTTATTTCGGACTTGCAAAACAGAATAAAACGCAAAAGACAACAAGAAAAATGGCTTTTTGAAGTCTCCCACAAGTGCAAAAATGCAATAGATCACTAGATCTGTGGGTAAGAAGGGTAGGGAAGCTAAGTATAAGTGTTTGTTAAGCCATAGAGCCTTCAAACCTGCTGTAAAATTAATTTCCAGTAAACTGGAAATTACTTTTGCAGAATTGGGGTTCAAATCCCCCTAGGGTCAAAACCCAAAATTTGCTGCAGCCACCAAAATTGTTTCTAAGGCTGTAGTTTTTCTCTATAATGACTAAAAAATGAATATAAGACTTGTAAAACAGATCTGGAATGAATATAAGAGGTTTAGGGAGAAGATACTTACAATATGAACCCTCTTTATGGTCAAGAAGGGTGTAGATATGAACATTTCTTTGGCTGTTATAACGCAGATCTGCACACCTTTTCTCAAGAAAACAGTTGTAAATATATTCAATAACACTCAAAACATCAAGGACAAATATATCTTGGGGTAGGGAAAATCCCAAGTGGCAAAACCCCCAAGATAAAATCGCTTACAGGAGATACAAATTAATAACAAAGCTAGGGTATGATTTTTTTTATATTTTTGTAATAAAAGATGATTGAAAAATATTTTGAAATTTGTTGAAGAAATTGAAAGATTTTTTTTACCTTTACCTCTTACCTTAAGATGTCTCCGAGTTTGTGCAATTATGACCCCGCAAGCTTAAGATTGGCCGGATGGATTTCTAGTCAATTGAGTTTGGAGTGGAAGCACTATCGCCCCCAATGCTAGAAATTCAAATAGAAATGGGTTCCTCTTTGGATTTGCTAGGAGAGCTCCTCTACAGGATGGTCTCCAAAACAATCAATCAACCAGTGTCAAAGTAATAATAGATCACTTGGTTGAAGCTACTTTCAAAGGAGTTGGTCCAACAACTTGGGTGTATTATACTTGGATCTCACAAAGAAAGTAAGGAGACGTCCTATTGGGCTGATGCTCATTGGATGTGGGATGTTTCCAGGAGAAGTCAAATCTAGGCCATGTGAGTGGATGAGGTGGTAAGGGATGTCTGGGCAAGGGGTGCAGTGATAGCAGGGAAATGTATGGCTTACCTGTGGGTGTCTCTGTAGAGGGTGAGCTGGACCTGTCATGGATGCAAATGTTTCCAAGCCCATTCATGCCTTTTGTCTTTTATTCTTGTTGTTTTTTCTTTCAAGAAGCTAGTTAGGGGACACTTCCCTGGCATGGTGATCAGTGGTGGCAATGTTACCCACAAGCATTTCACGGAAATGAGAAGGCTAGCTCGTGATGAGATCCCCTTTCTCTTGGCTATGCCACCAAGAGCCACTACCCTGGCGTGGTGACCAACTATTGGTAGTGTCATACCGCCACATGCCCATGGACCTAATAGGCTCGCTCGTGATGAGACCCCCTATCCTCTAACTAGGTCTTGTTTAATTATTTTATGGGTCCCTTTGTTTCTTGCTGAGAAGCTTTTTATTGCTTTCTCGGGGATCCCTAGGCGAAGCATCTCAAAGTTTTATTCTTTGGCTTTTATCTTTTTCCAACTACTTTTACCCTCTGGGCCTTTAGCCCCTTCTTCCCACAAGGTAAGGTACATACTACAACCCTTAGATATTTGGCCAACCCAATGCCCGGACCAATGTAATGGGATGGATGAGTGGGAAAAAGATGGAAAGTGGTAAGTATGGTGGGAGTGGACAATGACCTTTCATGAATCCCCCCAGTGGAACTCAAACCCTACGGGAACAAGCTTACTAGTGCATCTTGTCATTCCCCCCAGGTATGGTCAAGTGGAAAAGCATAAGGTCCAAGCACTCGTTAGAAGCAAAAAGTATTAAATGCACATATTCAAAGGTTTTGAGGATCAGAGTGACACATACCATGATACCCAGACTCATTACCTCATGGAGTAAGACCCATCTCTGCTGCAGGACCAGGCCGAGCTGATGGATGTTGCTACTGCTGACAAAGTGGAGGCGTTGAAGAATGAAAGGATGGGCCCTCCAGGGCCATGCTCAAGTCGATCTGGCTCTCGGTACTCCATGTCTAGGACCTGTGGGCCTCGAGACATAATCTCCTTAGTTATCCCTAGGTTAGGGGATAACACTTCCGTTGTCTAAAGGGAAGGTTATCCCCTATATTTATATATTTCTCTCAAAGTGAAACAAAGTCGTGCGAAGGTAAGTTCCTCAGACAGGTAAGCCCAATTCTATCACTATAGATCGTAGTTGGAAGGGGGATATCGAATAATAGCACCCGGCATGGTCAAGTAATTCCCTGATTTGCCCACTTGTTCTTCAAGCCTTTTCCCCTAGAAATGTACTAGATGAAGAGCCCACTCAAGATCCTTTGATTGCTAGGTTGGAATGGTACAAAGACATAGTCCTTTACTTAAGATTAGGGTAGTTTTCTATTGAAATGTCATCCAAGGAATGGAGGAACCTAGCTTGGGTGGCTATATTAAAAAGGCAAGACACAATGTAGAAGCACTTTAATTAGAAGACAATATTAAAATATTTTCAAGAAGGATAGTTGGCTTTGGTATGGAACAAGGCCAACAAGAAGCCATCAATGCATACAAAGTTCAACACTCTTTAGATCGACTCTTATAAGATAGAAAGGATATGTGGTTTCAACTCTTAAATGCTCAAGAAAATGGATGGAACTCTAATGTAGTTTTCCATTGACAACCCTTCTAACTTAGGGTTGACCAAGACCTTACTGATTGGGGTGAACACCCCTCTAACTCAGGGTTGACCACCCTTCTAACTTTGTGTTAACTAGGACCACCACTTCTTGGGCCTGGGGCTAGGTTGACCAAGACCTACCTATTTCTTCCCCTCAAACTAAACCCTTTGCTCACTATGCTTAGGTAAGGTCCCTTCTAAGTCTTTGAGGGGAGGGGAATGACCTTCTTATTAATAGAATATGGATCTCCCTTTCCTTAAGGTAGCCATGCCTACCTAATCCATAGCACTAAGATTCACTTTACAAACAAGAGAATGAGCCATCTTAGTGAGTCTGTCCACCACCCTTGAAATACGGGATGTGTTTGGCGACCCTTCCCCTCTCTACATTCGGGAAAATGATAACCACTTGCTGCTCTTTCTCCTTTCTACGCTCGATAAAGATATAACCCAAGGAAATGGCACTATCTAGCCCACCAGGCTTGGGCGGGGATATAAATCAATTGTTGTTTGACCAAAGGAAGAGGTTGCGCCATAAAAGAATGGTCGCCCCCTGCGTACACTAAGATGACGTTGGTATGCTGTCTGTTAGTGTTGAGATTGCACTATGCCCAAAGGTATGCTATTAATATAAGTTTGGTTATTATAGCTATATGAGGAAAACCATGGTTGTGAGTGTTTGTAATCGCTACAACCAAGTTTTCTTGGCTTCCATCATTGGGGATTTTCTTGGCCAGTTTGCATTGCAGCAATAGAGGGAAGTGGGATAGCCCGAGGGATTGTTTAGTACTGAAGGGGATCTCATTCCTTGTGTTGTGAAAGGATGAGGGGGAAAGAGAGGTTGGAAAGTGGGATTGTTGTAGAATTAATTGGTTGAAGGGTGACTTCCCTAGCTATAAATGATATTGTAAACCTAGACTGAGAGGTAAAATCCCTGGGTTGCATAATTAATTGGGATGAGTGAGGAATCCTGAGCCTTAGCTAGTAAATCTCCCCTTGTTTCATTGCTTGTCACAGGGGTGGCACCTACTCGAGCTGGTGCCTATCACTGGGTGATAAAACGTTTCCATGGAACTATTTTCCCCAAGTGTAGCTCATGATAGTTAAATTACTGATTTGTAGTGTTTATATTTTGGATAGTAATGCTTGTGGTGAGTGTTGTGTTGATTATTATGTGCTCACTATGCACGCTGCAAACCCGGGAGTGGACATTTAGGGCTCAGGAGTGCATACTAAGTTGCTTGGAAATGATTCATGTTATCGCACGGTTTGTATGAAAGGTCCAAGGGCTTGAGTCAAGGCTTGAAACCGGCGTAACATGAGCTTCCCCACCCACTGTCACCTCGATGGGGAGCTCTTTCTATTTAGGAGGGCAAGTCCAAGGGAGACGTCCCTAAGGCAATCTGAGTAAAAGGAAGGCTAAAGGATAA
>SNQJ01S0083735.1:0-10201 GCA_010110895.2 Picea sitchensis
CCATTGCTACACTCTTTCTTTCTTCTTCCCTTAAGCTAGTTGTACCTTTAAACTTCAAGAGGAAGAGGACGTCCCAGGCCTAGGTTATCTACACCTAGGGTCGTTTTTCTTTTAGGGTTTGATGAAAGAGCCTTGCCTTTGCAACACTCTCCCTCTTTAAACTCTCTCGTCTTGATTTTACTTGATTTTACGATGTCTCGAGGCCCTCAGGTTGCAGACATGGAGTACCAAGAGACAGTGTGACCAACAGTGTCCACTTGCACAGATAGAGGCTCACTTCACCACCACATATCTCAGGTTCATCATGAGGGTATCCAACACATCAACTTGCTTCCAGAAGACATCGGGTCTTGCTCCATGAGGTACAAGCCAGGTATTATGGTGAGTGCCATTTCAATATTTGAGGCATTTGAGTTTGTTGCATTTTAAACTGCTTTTGATTATGTAACGTCTGCTTGGAAATTATGCTCTTTGCCTTGTTTCACCTTGGTGGTTGACATTGCGCCTTAGTAAGTGATCACCCTTAGGGCTAGGTTTGCTAATGGGAGGTCCTTTTGACGAATCATCGTGCCATTCCCGACCATACTTGTCACTTTCCACACTTCATCCCCTCATCTCCTTACCTTTTGGGATTTTCGGGTGTACTAACCCAAGAAGGGATTGTCCTTCATTTCATGGGAAGAAGGGGCTGAAGGCCCAGAGGCTTATAGCTGGCAAAAGATAAAAGCCAATCATGAACCTTCTAGATGCTCGCCTAAGGATCTCGAGGCCAATGAAATGTCTCTCTTAAGAAACTGATGGGACTTGTGAAAAATAACTAATACAAAATTCCAACCAAAGTGGAGCATGTGTGGGCAATGTTTTTCATGCTTAGGTAGAAGCCCCACACATTATCTTCAACTTGAGGAAGCATGATATGACCAGGGTAGAGTCAAGGTGGGCACTGTTTTTCATGCTTAGGTAGAAGCCCCACCTTGGCTTCAACTTGGAAACATCTTAAAATAACAAAAGACAATAAACAGGTTTGGAAAAAAGATGCATTGAAAACGAAGGTGCAACACACCGTCTACAAAGGCACCCATAAATGAGACACTACGATTCCTTGTATGTCATGAACCCCATGCCCAAAAGTCTTGCCCCCATCCATGTCAGTTTGTCCACATGACCTAGAGAGGGTTCCACTTGGGAAACACTCCTAAACTTGAGGTACGATTCACCCATTAGGTTGCTTTATCAACCCTCCCATACCTAAACTTGGCAAATTGCATAGGGTCTTTGAGCACTTGCTTATTTTGATGAGGTGGTTTTGATGTACATGCTTAGATGGCTCTTTTATTGACTTGATTTAATTATCATGATGCATTTGACTTGAGATCCTTGGAGGGTGTATTCATTGTCTTTGCAGGACCTAGTTGGTGGACAGATTTGGAAGAACAAGCCTAGCTTGGGCTTCTTTGGGGCTTGAAGCCCATAGGATGGATACCACGACCCACACACCGGACGATGATGGTAGCATTTGGAGGCCATGAGAGACACCTTGGAGGATCTATCCTAGCCCATTGCCAGTCAAACGTCTTTCTCTTGAGGCTAAAACGTCACATTTGAGGAGCTTGACATCACCCTAGGGCTAGGATGTTGATGGTGAAGGAAACTTGGCACATTTTGATGGGAGGAGGTTTGGCTTGAAGGAAGAAACCCTAGCGCATGAGAGGGAGGCCCTAGAAGGCCCAACGACTTCCATCTTCTATCCCATCGACTTGCAAAAAGTGTCAAGAAGTCACCCTAGAAGAGGGATGACGTCACATTAGGGTTTCTTATGTGCATTTTTTATAATTAAATTTGAATTTGAATGATGTAAAGGGGCAAAGTAAGGGCTGTTGACCCCTTGCTTTGTGGTTACCCTAAAATTAAGTGGACAAACACTTTTAGGAGGATTTGTATAAATAGAGATCAAACTCTTGTCATTTTATCATAACTCTCCCATCTTGGAGAGGATACTTGGCTGAAAATTTGCGCCCTACTTGGGCAATTTTTTCTATCTCTCTTGCTACTATCTCTTGTTATGGTTTGCTTTGGCTATTGGATGAAGAAGTAAGACACTACCCTTCTTGGAGACTATTTCTTGCTTTATGGTGGATTTTTTTGGTTAAAAGGAGTTTATCCTGTTAATGCTTGGACTAGGTAAGGAATCTTTCATGTTATTGCTTCTTTTCTTGGTCGCAAGGTTAATTTGCTAAGCTTTTGGGGAGTATAAGGGCATACAACCCCACTAAGCCCATCATAATTGTCTTGAATTAATTTGTTGCTCAAAGAAATACTAGGAGGAGTAAAAGGGTTTACACCCTCCTAGGGTTTTTCTTAGCTAGTCTTACTTTCCTTGGGGAGTGAAAGGGCTTACACCCCAAAGGAAGTAGCACAACTAGCTCTTTCATTTTTAAAGACTCCATAACCCAATAGTTAAAGACACTAATCTCTTGCATTAGAGAAATAAAATCATTGCATTGGGATACGTAGAATTACGAGATATTGGAATTGTTCAAGTTGGAATTTTTTTTGCACGCTAAAAGTTTGTCAAGGCCACTAGGGTGTCTTATTTTTCCAAGGATTTATTGCTGCTGTAATAACTTTAAACTATAGCCATCAGGGCTGCAACAAATCACTTCATGCTTTCTAAATTTTCTCATGTTCTAACCGTCAAATTTTGCTAGAAAACTGCCAAGTTAATCTACTAGTTATTGTGCTTCTTTTCGGTGGTTTACTTGCAAGTTTCGGTGGTTGGAATTTTCTGTAGTAATACTTGTTTGCTACAGCCATAAGGCTGCAGAAATATCTCTTCAATACTTACATCAAACAACCTTTAAATTTTGCTAAAGTCTTGTGCTATCATACTAGAGTTTCACTAGTAATTGCTAATTAGTCTCTTGCATATTTACTTGGACTTTTAGTGACTTGTTTAGTAGCTATTCCATTTATTTCAGTGCTGATTTATATCATTATATACTGCTGCTAATTAGGACAACAAGCTTCACTTTCTTGTCCATTGGATTGTTGGGCTTGTATCTCTTCTTTTCTGGTGTCTCGGGTAGGTATAATCATCTTCTGTAGGTACTCGAGCTCTTGGCAACCATTGATCACTTCCGAGAATCCTTTCCAAGCCATCTTCCACTTAGTAACTTGACCTATAGGGGCATCACTTCCATCATCTCACTTTTCGTCTCATTTCCCCCTAGGGTCACCCGAGATTCCTCCCTTGTGTTGGATTTATCCTTCACTAAAGCGAGGGGAGGGTTTATCTGAGGCGACAGTGGGTAAACTCTCCCACCGTTATCACTATCTAGTGGATTGGGTGAAGCTTTGCCCAACTTACAGTTTGCGCGATAACAACTCCATTCGTCCATATGGATTTGCAATGCCTCTAGGAGACCCTTCTCCAAGTCCACCTCCACACATATTTGCGCACAAGAGTATAGGTTTCCTTTTGGTTCTACGTGATCAATAAATTGGCCTAGCTTGTTTCCCATATCTCTGAGAGAACTATCATCCTAGAATATCAAAGGAATATGAGGCAACCTAACCCACACCAGGGCTGATGTAATCTCTTCTTTTGGATTGAAGTCTAAAGACCAAGGAGATAAGAACATTCCCTTGGATCCCATGAAAGAGGGTCTAGAGTGAAAGATCGAATCGCATTCCTCCCTATTGAGAAAAAGAAACACAAAATAACCTCAATTGGAAGCAAACAAAAATACTTGTCCATGAATATTGGGTGACCATTGCTCTATTACCCAAGATTCTACAGCCCTTGGGCTAGGCCACAAGCTTGTAAATTTTCCAATTAGAGCGCTCTCAGATAGAATAGGCGCTTTTCTTCTTGGCTTTGGGGATGGAAGATCCAATCGAGGGATGGCTTCCACTCATTTAATAAATCTTCTTTGCTTAGGATGATTTCCTTTGCTTGGCTTTAGAAATCTAACTAAGGCTTTCAACACTTTTACTCTGATTGATGTCAACTTTCATTGTTCCTTTTGCAAGAAAACACCTCAACAAACATTAGACCGCATTAACCCCCCACACACTTGAAACCAAATTTGGATTATTGCATTGACCTTCCAATTGGAAACTTGCATACAAGATGGCAGTGGCTACCTGCAAACATACACGACGGTGGAGGCAGACCAACACATAGAACAATGGCTAGGGTTTACCCTAGCTACATATGGAAAGCAATTCACCCCATAATCACTCCATGAATCTTAGGCCAAGAAGTACTATTAATAATTTAAGGCAACGCCATTAAAAAAATGTGTATATCATTTATTAGTGGGACCCTCGTACTTTGTGTGCCCACTAAATTTCAAGTTGATGAGTAAGGTAATCATTTTTAGAAGAATATAGCAACCAATGGCATTATTGTCGGAAATGCAACAAGTAGAATCAACTAAAATTATGCAGGATTACTATAAGAACCATGATGAACGATTGCACGAAAAGTCAATGAAAGATTCTTGTGAAATATTTGAATTATGATTTAAAAATAGGGCCCATACCATTGCAATTGATGAATTAAAAAGTGAGATAGAAAATTACCAAGAGTTACAACAAAGAATCAAGATCTCAAGAAAAAAATTAAGGTCTTGGTAGATAGAGATAAGGAAATTGCCCGTTTAAGAAGCCATAGTAAAATCTTGCTTAATGAAGTTAACAAATTAAAATGCAAGAACATATTCATTCCAAATTTCAACAAAGAAACATTTATCAATCCTGTTATCGCAGGATTTGTACTTATGCAAAGTCCAACACAAGACCCCAAATCTTGCATAACTATGGAAGATCCTACCACTGTCACCTTAATAAGAACTTCCCTCATTTTAGTGATGGAAGAGGTCCACCACAAGGAAGGTTTCCCTGATGACCTCAAGGGATCAAAATAGCAAGTATAGTAGCCAAGCCTACCGCCATCTCTCTCGATCACCGAAAGATTGGTCTAGGTCAAGGTAGTAGAAGAGGTATGAAGTTGTGTGAGTACTTGCCCGAAACAAGAACACTCTACAACATATATATGATTATTTCCAGGTCCAAACATGCAATTAATACCTCTTTAAGATACTAGACAAGATAAGTTGCAATGGTTGTTATACATTTGTAGCAGTAAACAATGATATAACAACAGTAAATGATTTATAACAACAACAACAATTAGTGCTCATAAATGCCACAATTGACCATGAAAACTTAGCATGCATCCAATAGAATATTATCCAATTGTTCAAGGCAATTTCTGAATAAGTTAGACCACCTTTACAAGAGTGCATGCAACAAATAAGAATGTTATCAGATGGCTGTAACAAACTTTTGTAACAACAACAAATTATCTAATGAGTTTGCCAATGTTAGTGTTAGTTAGGTTAGTAGAATGCTTAAGAGAGTTGAGAGAATGAGTTTGTCAAACAATTCACCATGAGAATGCTTTAAAACCAGGCCTTTTAAGGGTCATGGAGTGTTATAACAACAAATGCAACTAAGCTTGAAACTTGATCTAGTTGCAACTAAGAGGTAGGATTCAAACCCTATGGTGCAAGCATGTTTGGGCCTTAAGCTTTGAATCTCGAGGAGAAGGATTTCTAGGGTGCAAGCACATTTGGGCCCTAGAAACCGTTTTTCCCTTCTTGTAGCTTCAACTAGGTCAAAAATAAAAAGTCTGGGGCTAAAGTCCTAACGTGCTAGCACTTTAGGACTTTAGGGTTCTAACCCTAGCAAGGACTCTCACAAATTTTGGACAAAAATCATCTTGTGAGAGGAAGACACACTTATGTTCCTCTCTTAGGTTTTCACCAAGCAAGAAATCTAGCATAAAATAGTAAATTTACCATGAAACATTAATAGCATGAGAATAAATTGCAGAAAATTCACTTCATCCAAGAAACCAAGAGATAAAACCCTAATTGCAGAAATTTCCATCCAAAATCAACAAAAACCATCCACAAGTGACCTTCCAAGCATAACGCACAAGAGAAGAAGAGCTAGTAACCCTTAGAGGGCGAATATTTCAGAAGTACTCTCACAAATGGTGAGAAGTGATGATAAAATAAAATGTGAGGGTAGCCGTTTTATATGAGGCTCTACCCTAATACAATTTGTCCACATAATTTGTCAACAACATAAAATAAGTGGGGTCGACCCCTTAGTTTGCCTCTAACATAATGCCAAATACAAAAATACATCATGAAACCCTAAAAAGGGTGACGTCATGCTCTAGAAGGGTGATGTCAAGCTAGGAGAAGGTTACATCATGCCTCCAAAGGCAATCGTTGGGCCTCCAAAAGCTAGGTGGCATCCTCTAGGGGTGAAAGAATGTGCAGTGAGGTGTCTTCTCACCCAAAGCCATGCCAATCATCTTCGGTACCCATCCATCCATCAAAAACCTAGCCAAGAAGATGACGTCAAGGGCTAGAAGGTGGCGTCAAGGGCCTCCAAAGGCTATGTCCAAGGTTGAGAGGGCTGCAATCACGTCTCCAAGTGATGTCAAAACACCTGCCACTGAAACATCCTCCATCCTCTGTGCACAAAATCCCTGGGGTACTCTACCCAGTCTGTGGGGCTTCCAGCCCATATGTGTGGCATGATGACCAGAACTGCTTAAACCAAGCCCATAAGGTCCTTAGAATGTGAGAGCCACTGTCTGAGAGTGGTGAGTCACTGGATGACCCACTACTCTCCATCACACGTGCCAAAGTCCCGCAATAAAGGCACAACGTCTTGGGTACAAGCCCAGGACGTCCCTCAAGAGCCATGTCAGGGGCAATCCAAAACAAGCCAAAGTATAAAATATGGTTAGCCAAAGTTCATAAGAAACATTAGAACTTAAAGCATACAAAGTAAGCTGCAACTTAACATATAAGCCATGTAAGATAATTCACCTCAGTATCCCCTTCAAGCATCACACCAGCCCAGGACCCCATGTGAGTTACCAAGTTTAAGTATGGGAGGGCCTTCATCCAATCCTATTAGGTGTGCCACCTAGACATGAAATAAAACAACCCAGGTAGAGGGATAGGTCCTGAGAGTGACAAGGGAAAGTAAAAACCCATCAAGAGTAAGTGCGAAAATGATATGTTTTAGGGCTTCCTTCATGGCTTATGGTGTTAATCCATCTCTATGAGCGCCTTTGTGGAGGGTGCGCTTGCTCTTGAGTTACCCAATATTTGCGTGCCACCTTTTTCCAAACTCCCTTTTGCCTTTTTTCAATCCATGCTTTCATTTATATTTGCAAATTTGCAGGTCTCCTTTATAGGGTTTCAAGCTTTAGCATTACTTTTTTGGGACCAAGGTGAGCACTGAATGAGTAGAGCTCAAGTTGGATTGGCTTTTGATGGTCCTGCATTGCTATGTTCACTTTCTTTTCTAGCATCATTTTCTTATTCTTTTTTAGTAGTTGCGAAACAACCTTTGGGCCTTCTGCCCCTCTTCTCATGAGAGAATGGACCAGAGCTGAAGTTTAGTATAATATGAGAGGATCCAGGATGGAAAGTTTTAAGTATGGTTAGGAGCAGAACGCTACCATTGGGAGGGCCCCTAGTATTACCCCTTTTCCCTGGCAACACAGGACTAGGGCATAAAAGCTGACCACCATGGTGAAACAAGGCAACTGACATGATTTCCCAAACTAGTGATCCATTATCCAACTTCAACCAAAGATCCTCATCCACATGCCCGACAAATTAAGCACAACACTTTGCATAAAAGAAGGACTAACACACATCATGGTGACAATATCTTAACCATTTCCCATACTCTGGGTTGCTTGAATGTGATGAGCCTTGGTTGATTTGTGTTGGGAGGCAAATGAGGGGGGCTGCTGGGCTACCATTTGTGGACATGCTAATCATCATCATCATGGTGTAGATCATGTTCTCCATTGTGGGCCTCGAGACATGATCTCCTCCAGGTACCCCAGATGTGGTCCATCATATGATCATATTTTGTGTATCATTGTATCATGGTGAGCCAAAAGTGTGGTTATATTCATACTCATGTATTGTGTTGAGCCATGCTTAGATGTTTATGTATTACTGAGGGATTTAGGTGGTATACCCCTTGTGGTTGGTCATGGCTTGTCCTTTTAGTCTCCATTTCAAGATATGAATTGCTCTTATGGCTCTGGCTGACTACCCCTTGGTGGCAGTAACTTGCCATCATGTTGGTCATTTATGATTTGGGTTGGCATGCGAGCGTCTTGGGATGGATCTACTAGGACACATGATCCATGGGAGCTTCTAGTCTCTCTTTCTTCTTTGTATGTAATGTAAAAGTGTTGCTCATGTTGTAAAGGTTGTCATACCTATTTAAAGCGCACTGATCTTATACCTAAGCATGGACCTCCTCTTATGTATTTGTCAGACTTTGGCCATCTACTCTTGGAGATGATTCTGCAGATGCTCCCTCAATTTCACGCTTCCTGAGGCATTTCATAGTTCTCGAGACGGTACACATATCTCGAGGCATTGATGACATCGTCCAAGGCACAAATGGGCTATTTTCACTTGCATTAGTCACCTCTACACATGCCACATTGAAGATCATGGAACACCCTTCTACTTTATCATCTTTTGAGCGATTCTTCACTTGATTAGAGGGATGACCCCAGCATGTGGACTTTATGACAGTGGTTGGGAGATATTATGACTTCATCAAAAAACTTGGAGGGGCACTTTCCATGCTTGATGGAGGTTCTTTGCTTGAGTTTTGTACATGGTCACACCTTGGAGACACCTTTTGAGGATTCGTGAGCTTGATTTGAGGAATCGTCAACTTCTTGGGGCATTTATTACTCTTTCCATGAGGTCATTCCACATTTGGAGGCTAGATGTTGGACCTTTCTTGGCTTGGGAGGATTCTACACCATGTTTTGAGGCTTCCACTACACTTTTTCAATGGAACATTGAGCTTCTTCAACAAGTCGACCTCCTTCTTTGTGGGATGTCCCCTTCTCATGAGGGTTTTATGTACATGTGGCATGCTTTTCTTGTAGTTGGACTTAGGCTCCTTCATTTTGTGGATGACAAGTCACTTTTTATAATTCTCCTAGGCTAGATTTTAGGAGATTAAAACTAATAAAGAATGAGAAGGATGTAGAAGCCTCATCTTTAAATAAAGGCTCTCCCCTCATTCCAATTCGTTGTTGTTGTTGGATATCATTTGAGAATACAATGTTTTTGAAGATCTACCTATTGGAGGTTTTGGTGTTAATTCTTCGAGCTTTCTCTTTCTTGGTTTATTATTGGTGCATCAAAGATTTGTTGTGATAGTTCAAAACTTCTACTAGCTTTCAAGATCAATCCATTGAAGGGTTACTTTACCACTTGGAGAGAAGACGTTTTAGGGTTTGTTCCTTCCTTATTCTCTTGTTAGCTTCGGTAAGTGCTCAATCCTTTGCTTTGTTTTTCCTTTTGGTTTCTTGGCAAGGGTTTTAAGTATTTTGTTCAAGTTATAGTTGATTTTGTTGGTGAAGGTTTTTCCCTTGTGGAATCCCTTCTTCTAGGGCCTTGGTATTCATACCTTATCTTGATTAGATAAGAGATTATTCTACCCTAGGGGTTCTAATCTCTTAACACTAATCCTCAAGATAAGAATGACCAATTCTTAGAGGGGCATGCTTCTTGACCCCATAAACCCTAGTAGGGAAAAGGCACTTGTCTTCTCCTAATAACCAACCAAAAACCCTAAAACTCATAATCCTTTTTATTTTCATCTGTTTAGAAGGAAATCTAACGGTGAAAAATCAAATAAAAATCTTTATTTAGATTTCTTTCATAGTTTAGTGCAAAGTTAACGATTCATTTCATTTCCTAGACTTAACTTATTCAAGGATTTGTACTTAATTGTTCATTTCTAATCCTCAAGGATTTGTACTTAATTGTTCATTTCTAATCCTAATAAGGCAAAATGGCTCTATAGAGTTGTCTATAACTAGGGATAACTAGGAGATCATGTCTCGAGGCCCACAGGTCATAGACATGGAGTACCGAGAGCAGGATTGACCTGAGCATGGCCCTGGAGGGCCCGCCTTTTCTTCATTCATCATCTTTGTCTTGTCAGCAGCAACACCATCCATGACCATCGGCTTGATCCTGTATCAGAAGAGGTTCTTGCTCCATGAGGTAATTGGTCCAGGTATCATGGTATGTGTCACTTTTGATCATTG
>SNQJ01S0083735.1:10211-31291 GCA_010110895.2 Picea sitchensis
AAGAACTTGATCTAAACACTCTCAAAACTTTTCAATTGAAACCCTAACTACACTAACCCTAGCTCTAGCTAACTTACTAACCCTAGCTACTGATGTCATCCTTGGTTATTACATCTTTAATGCAACAACGTTTCATTTTATTAACAATTGAATGGTAGTTAAAGGCATTAATTGAGTTAAGTATCGATTTGTTGCATTGAATGCTATATCGTTCTAGTATTTATTGGTGAAGTGACATTTACTTTCAAGTGCTATTTTGCAAACATTGACTTCGTCAACATTTACTTTCAAATTGCTTATATTGAATATCAGATAGTCTTATGAAGTACTAACCCATCGAAATATTGCTTGCATATATTTGTTTGCTGTTGTCTTGTTCTGGGCAGGTGTTCTTCATTGGGGATTTACTTCATTATTGGCTGTTTAGCCGAGACTTTCTGTTTGGGTGGTCACTTGTGAGGGGGAAATTTTGTCCTTATCTCATTATCCTTCTGCCTCCTCAAAACCACAGGTCACCGGGGACGTCTCCCCTGGGCCTAACCTCCCTAAAGAGAAAGAACCTCCCCATCGTGGTGACATTTGGTGGGATAGGTTCCTGTTACGCCAGTTTGGCCTTCAATCTTATAGCCCTTTTCCTAGCTACAAACTGTGCGATAACATGTAGGATTGCAACGTTTCCACTAGATTCTATCATGTATGAGGGTATGGAACTGACATTTAATCAAGAGCACCAAGCCCCCCATGTACCTTGATGTTGGTGGCATTGATTGTTGAACTCCTCTGTCATGACCCTAGTGAAAATGTACCCTTCACTCAAGCAAAGTCATTGATTAGGCATGCTAGGCTTTTTCTATCTTATTTTAATGCTTAGAGGGTGATATTGATGATGAGGATCCCAATATAGGCAATGATTTTGATGATATGTAGGCGTTTGTTGTAGCATGATTTTTTTCACTCTAGAGGCCATTGCGAGACTCTTTTTTGATGCATTTTGGTTCAGATATGGATTGCAATTGGTGCTATTTTGGTTACATGCACCCTTACTTGCTATATGCATGAGAAACTTTGCATATTTGTGTATAATGGCTTGGATCCATATGGATGCACATGAATATATAAGTTTTTTTTTCAAAATTTGAATATTTTATGTATTTTTTGGTCAATTGATTTTTTGGTTCGGTTCTTGTCCGGTTTAGTTTTTTGGGGTTGACTGGTTCGATGATCGATCCGGTTCAGTTTTTTGGGGTTGACTGGTTCGATGATCGATCCGGTTCAGTTTTTTGGGGTTGATTGGTTCGATGACTGGTTTGGTTCTGATAACATTGCTCATACCTAGTCTCTATTTCATTTCTAGATTATTTCTACAAGTTTATCTTATAGATTGAGTGGTGAAATTGAGCTCTAAAGTGCTTTTAATTGCTTATCTTTTACATAGAATTCTTATTGGTGAATTCTAGTGCTAATATTGGAATCCCTAAGGGGGATTCACCACCTTGTTTTACAAGTTCTTGCTTAGTTAATGGTTATACATCTTTGGAACTTGTCTCTAACACTTATTGGGATGTTGTTGCATAGTATATCTCTTGCCCAAGTAGGAACATCCAAGATGTCTTGCTTTCTAGTGCGTAATTTCTCTCTTGGTTGGTCTTTTTCATGCTCTAAATCTGAAATGTGTTATTTTATCATAAAATAAATTTAGAAGTTGAAGGACAGCCCTAAGCTTGTCCTTTCTTGGCATCTAATCAATTGGTAATCATAGCATACATTGCACCATTGATTTATGCTAATTGGTTTCATTCTTTGTGCCCTAAAGTAGCTTAAAAGTGGTTCTTACCTCTTTGAAGTTTCGTTGATTGAGTGATAGTCATATAAATACAAATCTAAAGTTGCTAACATTGTTTATCTTACATATCAGATTTGGCACACACGTCCACTAGCTCCTAACCTTTTCTTTCAAGTAGATATACTTGTGGTTTATGCTATTGTTCATAGTTGTTTATCTTTGAAGCATTTACTCACTTATTGGAATCCTTGTGCATTGTCTTGTTACATATATTTTGGATTCGTTAAAGTAAATCATAAACTTGCATGGTCATAATTCACTTAAAGAGGTCTACTTTCATAAATAGGGATATCCCCCCTTGGTTGGCCTAAAGTGAAGGGGAAATAGTACTGAGGTGATAGTGGTGCATTTTCCATTTTGTTGCCGTAGTTAGCACCTGTGTTGGGACTTTTCACAAGGGTGCTAGTTTAGGCAGTAACACCCCACCCCCTAAGTCATACGGTTCACCGAACTTGAATCTTGAGGTTCGAAGTTCGACGAACCTGAACATAATGTTGAAATTTGGCTTAGGTTTTCTTTCTCCTGTTCGCTTTCCATCTGCACCGAGTCAGGTCCGAGCGGCCTTCTCCACTGGTTCGAGGAGAACGCTTGATTGTTTCGATTTGACTAGGGGCTAGGGTCATTCTGCAAGAAGACAATTTCCATCTACGCCTAGTCATTCCACGACCAACGACGCTTGACCTATACTTTTCTGCTCTCGCCCATAATCTTTCTCGATCTGTCTTGATCAGAGAGTTTTAATGCTCATCACCCATCTGTGGCCCTGTGGGTGAGGGAGGAGTCCCCTGTTGCTAGTTATTAGCTAACAATTGGTAGTATTGACAATAGGGATGACCATGAATAGGTCGATAGATGAACTTGGAGGAAATTTCAAATGTTGTAGCTTCGAGAGGAAATATTATTTTATAATTTTATGTTATATAACTTTATATCCGACATATATCCCTTATCACATGCACAATTACCATCTGATTAATTTAAAAAAACTCTATATTCGGTTACGTCTGATCCATGTCTCTTAGCTTTTATATATATTTTTTTGTCTGCAACCCTCTTAGTGTAAAGCCTGCCACTTTTCATCTGATGTTCATCACAATTCATTTCAGTGCTTTGGGTTCGCGTTAATCGATTGTTAATTTCCCTTGAGGGGAATCTTTGAGTTAGTCACGAGGGGATGTTTTTGTGGATGTTCAGTGTCCAAGGATGTCATACGCTTGCAACAACGGCTTATTGCGCCGATAGGCACTCTACACTCTGGTATGGGGGAGATGTTCATGTAACATAACACATTAAAATAATAATAATAAAATAAAAAATTAATGATAAAAATAATATTAATAATAATTTATTTTGAATAATATATNTTTGGGTTCGCGTTAATCGATTGTTAATTTCCCTTGAGGGGAATCTTTGAGTTAGTCACGAGGGGATGTTTTTGTGGATGTTCAGTGTCCAAGGATGTCATACGCTTGCAACAACGGCTTATTGCGCCGATAGGCACTCTACAGTCTGGTATGGGGGAGATGTTCATGTAACATAACACATTAAAATAATAATAATAAAATAAAAAATTAATGATAAAAATANATATAATTAAAGAAATACATGATTATACATAATTTATTATTTTATGTTATATATATATATATATACATTCGAAACTTATTGGGGAACCTTATCAAAATATTAGAATTCGAATCGACCCTAATAGTTGCCCGAACTCGAACCCGAACCATGTGACTTAGCCCACCCCGGGGGACACATCCTTGTGGAACACTGTTNTGGAGTATTCAATTTTTAATTTTTTTTCTTTTCAACAAATTCGACTCTTTAAAGTATTAAAGATATTAAATAACCTTTTTTTTTTAATTAAATTAAACTCATTTAAAATATTAAAATATTGTTATCTAAATTTATTAGTAAATTCAACATTATCTTGTTTACTTCTTTAAAAACATTTTTTATGTTATATAATTTATAATTTTGAAATTCATTATTTTTGTTTACTTCTTTAAAAACGTTTTTGATGTTATATAATTTTATAATTTTGAAATTCATTATTTTTATTATTTACAAGTTAAATTATATAATTTAAAAATAATTTATTTAAGTTATATAATTAAAGAAATACATGATTATACATAATTTATTATTTTATGTTATATATATATATACATTCGAAACTTATTGGGGAACCTTATCAAAATATTAGAATTCGAATCGACCCTAATAGTTGCCCGAACTCGAACCCGAACCATGTGACTTAGCCCACCCCGGGGGACACATCCTTGTGGAACACTGTTAACTAGTGCCTAGTGCAAGTGGAACTTCTGTCAGTCCATCTGAGTTATATGAGGTGTTCTTCAGTTTATCTTAAAGGTACTAAGTTCAATTTCTGTCCTCCCAGGTAAGAACATTATGGGAAGTCAGTAAACGGGTTTCTGATTTAGATTTTAGAACAAATGATGCATACGTATAAATGCACCTGTAGGAAAATAGACAGTTTTCACAGACCGTACCTTGCAAGTTGGTACTTCAGTATCAAGTCCCGAGTCAGTTTTTTGTAAAGAATTCAGAAACCTCTTAACTCTTGGAAGATGAGTTGTTCTGGTTGGTGTTCAGGTACCAGTGGCTCCTGGTTCACATGATTACAATTGGCCTGAATCCAATGAAAAAAAGTTTCCTGACTTAATCCTGAATCTGGATGGCCCAAATATTATGCAATATCTAAAAAGCAAATTAACAAGCCCAGAAAACGCCTGCAAACCCTATTTCTCAATTAAAAAAGTCAGACAGAATTCTTAAGAACCTGCTGATTTATAACTGTGCAATATACCAAGCTATACCATTACGCATGAAGATATATATGGTTTCATGGATCCTTATAATCATATGACTCAACTACTGGGTTGCATTGTATTAGTTGTGTGATATAATTATCATTTGGCACACCATGTATGTTTGTATTTCTGTGCTTTCATTTAGCCTAAACACTGATGCATCTTTCAATCCCATGGTTTTGAAAATCTGCCACACCTGCACCCAATGTCATTGCACCTATGTTCGATGTAACTTTGGTTTTTGGTCATGGTTGATGTTTGTATGGCTTTAGATTCAATTCTAGTTTGTTTTACTTGTGTTCTACGTTTTGGTCACCTCCTTTCTTTTTTTAAATGAAACAATGAGCATATAACCAAGCTTTGCATAAGATTCTTTCCACGCACTTTGGCTGGTTTATATGAATGTGAAAATAGTCCATAAAGGGCTGGCAGTAATGAAAAGAAGTGCCCAATTCTGATAATAAACAATTATTCAATCTTCTGTAAGTTTGAGAAATGTAAGAGGTATGAGAAAGAAAAATGGCTGGAGAGAACTAGTATCGCATTGTAAGGAAAATTGAGTTGAAGCTGTACCTTCAACTAGAACTGGAATGCATTTATGAAAGTTTTGAGCTGACACTGCACCTTTAAGAGTGTTTTGTATTCCTTTTCAGGTTGGACTGATTCCAGATGAGAAGTTGGTAGATCTACTCGATTTGGCATTATCTGCAGACACTGTAAACACAGTCAAGTGTTTAAGGGAACTTATGGAGGCAGGGGTAGAACCACTTGCCCTGATGTCACAGTTAGCAACATTAATAACTGATATCCTTGCAGGAAGTCACAAGCTCCCTGAAGAAGGGCACAGGAAATTTTTTCGCAGAGAAATGTGTGAGTAATTTGTTATTGCCTCTTTGTTTCTCGAGTCGGCAATAAAAGGCTTCACAATAAAAGTCAATTTCAAATAGAGTCTATTTTATAGCATCATGAGGTGTTAGCAAACTTAAGTTGATTTATTCTGTTTATGGTGAAGGGAAAAATCATGAAACTGGTCTTCTTTCTTTCTGAAGTTGATCTCTTTTGGCTAAAAAGTTACAAGAAGCTTGCTTGTTTTGTGGAAGTCAATCTGGCAATGGTCTTGGCAACAGTCGCAGACACTGTCTCGATAGTTTGAGTTTTTCAAATATATTATACAATCCTGACTATTATTTGATTTTTAATTTTATTATTATTATTATTATTATTAATTATTTTGAACTGGTAAGACTCAATGCTCAAACAGAACTCCCTGTTGGTATATGACTAAAACGATGTTTTAAAAGTCAGAATCAGACTCAGAATCGGCTGACGGCTTGGTTTATGAACCGGCTTATTAAAAAATACATAAAATATGAAAATTTTAATTAAAAAATGATATATTCATGTACATCAATATAAATCCAAATTATTAGAGACCAAATATGCAAAGTCTGCTAATGTATATACCATGTAAGGATGAATATAACAAAATGGCACTGAGTGCAACGCATCAATGTTGCATTTATCGCTATCGGGAATTTATCACTGGAGGTCCGAAATTTAAATTATCAACAATATCAGGGAAAATATTGGAAATTATTGGGAAACTTTAAAAAATACAAAAATAATATTTTTTTTTCAATTTTTAAAACTTCTAAAGCAACATCAACATCAAACAAACACATCGTCACATAAATATGAAAATAAAACTGCAATATAAGATGTATAAGATGTCAAATGGTACATCAAACATCGATACTGAAATATGATATCTGTTTTGAGTCATAATTTCTGATAGGATAATGCAAAATCACATCAAAACAAAAATAAATGTATCTCATAAAATGATCAACATGAGGCATCTAGATACTCGGACTTGGATTGACTCAGACTGATTCCATTCAGTGGCTCGGTTTACTAAAAAATACATAAATATATAAATTTTAATGAAAAAATTATGTTTTAAAGATTTCAAACCACGATTCTAAAAAATTATTGAAATTTTGAAAGAAAGCATTATGAATAACATTTAAATGACAAACATAAATGACAAACATAAATGACAAGCAATGTTCCACCATCTCTTCTATTAGGATCCTCATCATTAGTATCACCCTTTGCCTCTTGTCTAACCTTTTCCTCTACCTTGATCCTCTAGGGACATCAGTCAACACCACCCTATTTTGATGAAACTGCCTAATCCAAGATTCCAAACTGTATAATATGGTAGAAAAAGTTTAACATGCTTAATCAATTATTTTGGTTTGAGTGAAGGGTATATTTTTGCTAAGGCCATGACAAAAAAGTTCAACAATCAATTCCACCAACATCGGGGTACATAAAGGGCTTGGCGCTCTTGATTAAATGCCAATTCCATACCCTCATACTGTTGGAGAGATTTCTATTTTCGGCACACTAGTTCAGTGGGAGTTACCTGACTAGTTCTATTTTAGACTTTCTAATCTTAGACCATCACTATTATGCATGCGTTCCTAATTATAGGATGTCATTGCCTATATGAGTGAAGATCACTCACTCATTGATTAGATCATAATATACATTGATTCTCTTTCTTCATGTTGTATCTCTCTTCCTTTTCTTGATAAGCTTTGTTTGTGTATGCTTTAGCTAGGTCTCCTGTGCAGGTTTCCATGAAACACTAACATGGTATCAAAGCCGAATTGTTTGGAGCAACCCAAACAAGCCAGAGAAGAGTGAAAGAGGATTTGAGTAAAACTAGTTTCCGCCATTGTCGCGACCTATTCTTGTCGAAAGGTGCGACGATTGGAATCGTCGCGGCCTATCCCTATCGAAGGGTGCGACGGTTGCACTCACACTTAAGAAAATTTCTTTTTCCAGGCATCGTCGTGGCCTATACACAGCCAAGGTGCGACATCGTTGCACTGTGTTCTTCATACGGGGTGCGACGATTCAGTTTTTGACAATCGTCGCACTGTGTCTTTCACTAGGGTGCGACGATTTAGCATCGTCACACTTTATCCTTCTCTAGGGTGCAACGATTCAACAACCCTCCAGAAAATTGGGTTTCTGTAGTAAAATAGTCATATCTCAAAATCCGTGATCTGGGTCGGGCTGAAATTTTTACCGGAGACGTATAACATAGGGATGCTCATGCTCACCAAAAATCTCCAAAACCCACATCATATTTTAGGAGATATAGTTGTTTTATCATATATATAGGCTATAGCTGCCATAGAACCGTCCGTCATATCTCAAAATCCACGATCTGGGTTTTCAAGATCTTTTCATAATCAATAGCAGGGATGGAGGCGATGCAACTTCTTCAATCAAGTCTGGTGATAATACTCACATCGTACAACTATTTTGAATGGAAGTTGAAGGCTCTAAGAGTCCACGATCTGTGTTTTCAATATCTTTTCATAATCAATAGCAGGATGGAGGAAATGCAACTTCTTCAATCAAGTCCGGTGATAATACCCACATCGTACAACTATTTTGAATTGAAGTTGAAGGCCGCATTCCAAATCAAAATAAAATGACTATATAATTTGACGACATGCATTAAACATAACCTACATCACCGCTGAGAAGAGCAGATAATGAACCGTAAGGATGAGGCCACGCTTCATCACTTTGGTTAATCTCCAATCGATCTATGGTTTCATGTTGTCGCGTGCACCCACTCCAAACGAGATTTGGACCACCTTGAAGGACTCTTTGGAAAGGCAAGATGAGATGAGGTCATATGCTTGGTAGGTATTTTAACACCCAATCCTAAATTTTTGATAATATACAAGATTTCTTTACTAAATTTTAATATTTGATATTTGAGTCATGGAATGGTATCGACAAGTCTGCCAATAAGAGAAAACAACTTATTCTAACAATCTTGCCTAAGCTAGGACCAAAATATGTTGTATATGTTTCCAATTTCCATTCAAGTATTGCCCTTTTGGAGCAAATTAAAATGCTCACGATGGCTCGGCCCATTGAGTCTCACACAAGAGCGGCATAAACCTCATACAGATGAGCCCCCATATGATCCCAAAGCACATGCACTCACCCAAGAATGCAAGATGGAAAAGGATCATCCAAACGGAATGGGAAGGAGAAACGTAATCCAGGTGGAAGGAGGGATATTCCAACTCCTTTAACGACGATTCTTCAGTTCCAAAGACTCTTCTGTGATTCCAAGAAGAAGAAAGGAGCAATGCACTTAGCGAATAAACCGACCATGAATAATCCACATACATGAAGAAACATATCGATCTTATATACTGTGCACTTCAAAATAACAACCTTGGAAACTTCATCCCAGAGGGAGTCAAGAAGTATGGGAAGAATATAATGCTCCTACAAAAGGTAATCATCATTATTTGGTTTCAATTAATTCCTCATCTAATTCATAGATTATAGATTCACATCACATCATATGGCAACAAAGAGTTTCTCTTCTTTGAGTCCATAAATAAGACCCCCATTCTCATGGGGGATGACACTCCAACAACAATAGCAGGAGAAGGGAGAGTGGAACTCCATAATGGTAGTTTTGAGAATGTTTTACATGTTCCAAAAGCTTTCTATGAATCTTCTCAGTTTATTAGATCACCTCGTAAAAGGGTAAAAGGTTGGAATTTACATCGATCTGGCCACATCGACATGCATGACAATTCCATCATTGCAATTGGTGAGGTGGATCACAAGTCAAGGTTGTATAAATTCACTAAGTTTTCTGACGATGACTCCTCTATTCTACTTACACATAAGGAGAGTACTTTGCATGCACCTCCAGTGCAATATGCATATACTCTTGTGCTTCCATCAGTGTCAGACATAAGAGATGATTCCATACACTCAGATTCTGTACATAGAAATAAGCAGGTAGTACAGCCAGATAAGAAGCCAACGCTGAAGCTTCAACAGATGCCCAAGAAGGCACAATTCACATTTCAGGCAGCAGGTATCCTTGCAGGGAATCCATTGGATTCGAGGAGGACTCGATCTCAGCACGAGGAGCCTTCTCATGAATTTTCAGCTTCAGAACCTACGATGCCCATGCATTGCTATATGGTTCAATTTACTGATCCGCAAACCTACAATAAGGTTGTGGGCAATCCATTATGGCAAGAAGCCATGCAGGAGGAGCATGACTCTCTCCTAGAGAATCAGACTTGGCATCTGGTTCCACTTCCACCAGAAAGGAATATTTTCAGGTGCAGATGGGTCCATAGGATCAAGAGTTACAAGGCCCGACAGGTTGCCAAAGGACTTCATCAGATCCATAAAGATTTCTACATCTTCACGAAGACTTTCAGTGAGCATAAGTTTCAGACTTTGCGGGATCGTCTTGTAGTGAAGAACACAGTTGCCTAACAACTGCCATTTTCTTCTTTTGATACATTATCTTTTGAGGGGGGGTTTTGTTCCCACTTGGTTTTCCCTCTTTCCTCACTTTTATTCAGTGTTCATTAGTTGCATTGTACATGAGTTCCTAATATGGCCTAGTAGTCGGGACTCATTTTTTACTCCATAGTGATGTTCAGGGGGTATTGGAGAAATTTCTATTTTCGGCACACTAGTTCAGTGGGAGTTAACTGACTAGTTCTATCTTAGACTTTCTAATCTTAGACCATCACATGCATTCCTAATTATAGGATGTCATTGCCTATATGAGTGAAAATCACTCACTCATTGATTAGATCATAATATACATTGATTCTCATTCTTCATGCTGTATCTCTCTTCTTTTTCTTGATAAGCTTTGTTTGTGTATGCTTTAGCTAGGTCTCCTGTGCAGGTTTCCATGAAACATTGACACATACATGATAGAATCCAATGAAAATGTTGCAATCCTACCAATCTTGAAATCCTGAAACTCTTAAGTCTGCTAAATTTTGAATGAGATATGAAATTCTACTTTCTCCATATGAAGTCCGATGAGGTTGGAACCCTCAAACATCCTGAAACAATTAACGGTAATGTTAAAAATTTAATTAAAAGGATAAAAAAAAAGATAAAAGTTGACATTTCCTTTATCTTTCCTTTTTATCAATTTACTTAAATTTTTAACAGTACCATTAATTGGGCTCCAAGTTTGAACACACTGGTTCAAACCCCTAACTCACTTTTGCAAAAGGGTTAAAAGACCAAAAATTTGATTATAAGGTGATATTGATGCAGAGAAGGTGATAATTTCAAATTATTGCGATAATTATTGTAATTATCGTGATAATTACAAATTATCACAATAATTTCAAGATCGAAGTTTGTCGCTATAAATACTGGCGATATTATCGCCGAGTTGGGTTTTTGCGATAATTACACAATGATTCCGATATTGTCGCGATATGTGCAACACTACACTGCATATCTGAAATACAATACATAAACAACAAGGCTCTAAATGGCGTCTAGAGTCCAAAAAACAGCATGCTACAAGTTACTACATATCAATGATTGACATGATCAATTATCAAACTCATCACCACTGCTCGGAATTGAATCCTCATCATGAGATACAAGATCACCCTTTGGCTTGGACTCGGCAGACTCCTCATGGACATCTGCAGTACTAATAGAGGTGGGGTGGTCCTTATATGAGATTGTTTTAGGGTTTTTGGGGGGAAGAGCGGGGGGGCGGGGAGGAATAATTTGTTTTTAAATTTTTTTTTTTCACTTTTCTTAAAAACTTTTTCACAGGCCTGCATGTGACTGGTTCAGAATGGAATCTGCCACTGAACTGATTTGAAATCTTCCATACTAGTAGAGAGGAAGGTCCTTACAGAAGATTGTTTCAGGGTTTTGGGCCGGGGGGTCGGAAGGGAGGGTATTTTGCTGTTTTTTAATTGTTTGGCACTTTTCTTAAAAAAGATTGCATGGGCCTGTGGGTGACTGGTCGGAATGGAACTGGCTGGTTTTTTATGGAACTGACCATTGAACTGATTCGAGGCCGAGTCGCCTCCTGGAGGCACCGAGCCAGTTGAATCAGCCATTTTCAAGTGTGCTTTGGCCAATTTTTAAAACACTCAAGTACCACACATTTCCTGTGAACTTTGTTCTTTACACAACACTACATGATTTTTAATAAAAAAACAGTAGTTTGATATCACATCCCTTTCATGATTGTATTTCCGCTTTGTTTTGCCTATTTTTTTAGATGGTAGTTTCCTTTCCTTTGTTTTTCTTGAATCCTGGAGATAGACTGTTTCTCTATTCAGTGTTCAGACTTTGTAAAGATGAATGTGTTTCTTTATTTATTTTTGATGCCAAATATTTTGGAACATAATCAGGACATTCAATGGTATTTGAATGAGTTTGGGTTTATTCAAATTATTTTTGTTTATAACTAGCGTAGAACCATCTTAACTTTGGATCTATTAAGCACTGAGAAGGATAAAAAAGAATTGAGATGCAAATCTCTCGGTGCTCTAAAGATCCCAAGTTAAGATGGATATATGCTGGTGTGTGTCTATATATCTATATATATAATGTTACACGTCTCATCCATAGTGGGCTTTTATTTTTTAATTTTTTTTAAATGTTATATTGGGCCTAGTTATGGCGTGTGTCACCTCAGTGTTAATCATAGACATTACACATCTTGCTCATACTGGGCTGTAGAATGCATCTAGCTTATCTTGGAGTTGGTGCAATAAAGATTTTGGATTATCTTCTTAATAGCAAGACTTTCTAATAAAGGCCATTTGCTTGACTTTTAACACAGTTGTAATGCTTGAAAATATAATTGTGTTTGATGTCCATAATATACGTTTATAGAATAAGGCCATTTGCTTGACTTTTAACACAGTTGTAATGCTTGAAAATATAATTGTGTTTGATATCCATATTATACGTCTATAGAATATTGGAGATCGAAAATTCTGGAAGTAAGATCAAGTAACTTTGAAATTAGTCCTTTTTTTCAACAGCATGCATATTATATTTATAGTGGGTAACATACAATTACATTAGTGACATCATTGATTGGCTAGGTGGTAGCCAAGCAGGTTTCCTTTACCAACACAGGCATGTAAATCCAGCATGTCCGCCTTAGCACCAAACTCAAGAGAATATATATCATTCCTATACATGTCCATTCTAGGTGAAATTTGCACAGCTAGGTCAGTTCTAAATCCTGTCATCTCCTCAAGGAAAGGCCTGGAAGATTCATCATGAAAATCTGTCTTGCACCTTCACTTCCAAAAAAATATGATCCCTGTTAACTGGATAGGACTCCATATCTCTCTCCCATAGAGTCGGAGAGGATTCTGGGCTTCCAGCTACTCCAACTTGCCATGCATTTTGCCTGCTAAAACGTGTTTTTCACCTTATTTTTCTAGATTCTTAAAGAAGCTTAAATGCTGAGGGACTCCAAAAATTAAAAACTTGAAAATTTATTTTATCTGTTATAGGTTTTCTGAAGTTTTTCCTTTCATATTTGTGGGTTAATTTTTGGTTGTGCTGTGATAGTAGTCTTGCAGTAACTACTCAACAGTTAACCAACCATTGAAAGTCCCACATTGGGAGTGAAGAATCTTCTTTGGCTGTGAGAAATGTGGAGTTTTGGCCCATCCATAGGCTGCAGCGTTGGCTTCTATTGAAATGAACAATATATATGCGATAATTTGTATCACTGATAGATAATACAAGTTTTGTCTTATTGTATGAGATCATTTAGCTAGTAAATATCAAGATAACCATGTTATTTCAGTTTTCATCAATGATAATGATTTGATCAGTGGCTTAAAATACAAAAAGATAGGAATAGTTATATGTGTGTTGCAAGATTTAGAAGTATGACTATTCTTGTTCTTTTTGTTAAGCATGCATAGTTTAT
Source organism: Picea sitchensis (assembly GCA_010110895.2). Lineage (NCBI taxonomy): Eukaryota > Viridiplantae > Streptophyta > Pinopsida > Pinales > Pinaceae > Picea > Picea sitchensis. The sequence goes on from SNQJ01S0083735.1 coordinate 23,710, forward strand.
AACGAGTACTTATTATTTTCTTTTGTAGCTTAGTACAGAAGGGTTCTGCTCTTTTTCTGTTATCGACATAGGTTATTAATATTCATAGTTGTCAAAAGGGCTCAAAGGTTCTATCATGTATATTACAAATATGTAAACCTTTAACATGATCTCAGTTTTTCCATTCCAGCAATAAAGTTCAAGCTCATTGGTTTGATCTTCTTGCGTAGTGTGCACAGAATGGCAATCTTTTCTCCGGAGCTATTCTCTGATGTTTAACATAAATCATAGGCTTCAAAGCAAGCCCCTGTAAAATTATAAATAGAGTGTTTTGTTTGTTTTCTGAATACTTGTCTTGTTTCCTTCCATTGATTGCCTTCTAAGATCCTAAAGCATCACTGTAACCAATTTGTTCTCCAGCTCTGACCATTTTGCCGCTTTCACTAACATTTTTTGCAGTGTCTAAAGAAGAAATGGAGAGATTGCGGCAGGCCTTGAAGACACTTTCTGAGGCTGAGAAACAGCTTCGTTTCTCAAATGATAGAACGACCTGGCTGACAGCTGCTTTGCTTCAACTTGCTCCAGATCAGTCATATATGCTGCCAAGTTCCTCTCCAGGCACAAGCTGCACTCAGAGCCCTGTAGGATTGAATTATACAAGTGAAAAGGAAAGGGCTTACAGAGAATCTTTGGTTGCTAAACGGGAGCATCGATATAATCATATTAACCATACTGGAAAAGATTATAGTACGAAGAGATATAGCATTTCTACTAGGAATGCTGGGGATCCTAGTTCATCCAACCATGGTGGAAGCAAAGCCAAGGGTCAGTCATCAACCTTGTTAAAGGGACAAAAGAGATTTGATGGTGATATGGATTTCAAGACTATTGGTAAGAAAGCTGTGCCAGCAAGCTCATCTGCATACTCTGTTGACAATAGTGAAGCAGGTGGGAGGCAAGTTATCTGCAGAAGTCCAAGTAAGCTTGGAGACATTTGGGAGAAAGTTTTAGAGAAGATCCATTCAAACAGATTGAAGCAATTTATGCACATCGAAGGAAAACTATTTTCACTCTCTTTAGGAGCAGGTCAGTTGTTTTGCATGGTTCAAACTGGTATATGTTGAAATTTTGAGATCCATATTTGCTTGATCATGCAATGTATTCATACTATTCTTTAGTTATAACTTATAAGTTCATTTGTATTCATTCCTACATACATGTGGAATCTCGAATAATTAGATGTATTTGGTAATGCTTTTGGCTTTCTCTACAACCCTCTTCACCTAATCAAGTTTGCCTGTATCCTCAAGCATGATGTCTAGCTAGTGTGCAATGCATGGGGTCCAAAAAATGGTGGGGTGTTTCTCCTCTAACTATTTATCGGCAACGACATAGCTAGAAGCATTATTAGTGATGACTTGTACGATATTCACCACCCCCACCTCCAAAATTATTTCATCTAAAGGATGAAATAAAAATTGTGCATCCTTCACATGATTGGATGCATCCACAGATTGAATAAACATAGTTCCTCGTGGGAAAGAAACAGGGAAATCAATTATGGTGTGAGATTTCTATCAGTGCATCCATTGGACATGATGGTGCATCTCTTAATGCTCCATGAATCTCTAAGTTCCCTCAAGTCATCATTTATGTGTTTGCTTCATTTTGCAAAAGTGGCCCTCTCAAGTCATCGTAATTAGTGCCTTTGAAGTGTGAACCACATGCAACTATGGCATCTAACATAGGCTGATAATAAGGGGAGTGTGCAACATTGAAAGGAATATCTGTATCATGCCACCATCTAGCCATGTATTGGAAATTTGTGTCCTTCTATTGCTTTCTACGTTGGCCATCAATGGTTGGTGGAGAGTCAGGGGAGGTGAGAGGTGCAATGAAGGCGTCAATATCTTCCTCTTATCTTAATGTGTCATCACGCAGAGTTGGAGGGATAAATCTGAAGTGATCCATAGAAGGGTAAGTGGAGGAGACTTCATAACTAGGGTTTCCACTTCCACTTCCACTTTCATGAATGGGAATCTCTCCACTTCTTCATATCTCATTCTTCATCTCTTTTTCCATGGCTTTATCCACATGAACAACTTCAACAGCATCCTGCATTTGAGATTTTACATTGCATAGGACATTTAGACACGGTTTAAATTGCCCTTGTATGTGTGCTAAGAGCTGTTTCAGCCTGTCTATTCCCCCACACTGATTTCCTTCTTACAATAGTTGCATATAATTTTTCCATCAACCAACAGTTAGTGATTCCACGCAAGATCTCTATCTTTCTTGGGAGCCATGAGTATGTTTCTAACATTGAAAATAAATTTGCGAATAAAAAACTACCCTTATTTGCAAAAAAAATCAACAAATTTATAAAGAAAGATAATGAAGGTTTGAAATTTTTTTACATGCCTTAAAATGGGGACAAGACTTTGGTCTCAAATCTCCTCCAAGCTTGTAGATAATATGTATACTGTGAATGTAGATTCTTTCTCCTCTGAAATCAATGCACAAACAACTCCAAATCAACTCCAATCTCGCTCCCAAATCAACCCTCTTCGCTACAACTCGGAAATCTTCAAATGCTCACAAATGCTCAATGAGAAGAGTGTAAGGCAAATAGAGGGGTTGAGGGTCTTTAAATAAGATAGGATTAGGGTTTTTAAAGTTTGAAACACTATTGCACCTATTTTATTTTTTTTAGCCTTTTTGTGTTTGTTTGTGAGGGTTGTGGGTTGGGCTTGTGAAAAACTATCGTGTTGGACTGGTTTGTAACCAAACAAACCCAAAATTGCTTTGCAACATGGCTGTAGACTGAGAAACCTCCAAACTGGTTGGAACCTTCTGGTTTTAACTAGTATGCTCAAAAGATTTAAAAATATGTACTGAGCCATTGATATGACAAAACTTCTTTTTAATTTGTATGAAAGAGAAAGAAGGGGAGAAATATTAAGGGGGTACAAGTCATTAGTTTTGTTTGGCATCAAATTAATACACTAGGATAGTGCTTTTCTTCTTCTTTTTTCTCTCTATGGATACATAGTAAAAATGATTTTTTTTTTTTATGACTTTGACCTAAATTCTTCTTGATCTATGTATTATTACTAAAAATAATCTAGATCACTAAATGCCAAAACCCTAGATAGGGTTGAGACGAAGATACACACAATAACACAGTATTATATTAGGAAACTACTTCACATAATTATAATGAGATTCACCTCTCTTATATAGAGTTAGAGAGGTCATATTTGTCCAAAACCCCAAACAGTAATAATAACTGGAAAACTTATCTTTTAGCTTAAGTCACTACATTGACTTTATTACACATGTAAGCCGTATATTCTAACACCATGTCTTAGGCTTACAGTAGTGAAAACAAAACTCATTGAAAGCCTTTGATTGCAAACACATTCATTGAAAACCAAAATCAACAGAATAAAAAATTCTTTAGATTCTTCTTTGAAAATATTGCTTGAACCAGTAAGAGTCCTTCAAGCTACTGTCTAATCCTTCCAAAGGTATAGTCTCCCAGCTATAATCCAAGTTCCCAGCATCGTTGGACACCATTTGCACGTGAAATGCCTCATAACCCTCATAAAGGGACGATACCAAACTTCTAGATCTCAGATCTCCCCTGAACTTTAAAGCAACAACCCCCCATGCATGTCTCATAGTCCCAATGAGATATAGTTTCTCTGATCCACAAGCATCTCGGATTATTGAACAACTATCTCTCCTCCACTGTATCACTCTGTCTTCAAAGTGCAGGCCTCATAAAATGCAAAGAATGCTCGTTCTTCAATTGGGTCATTGCTATGAGTATCTGGTGGATCTCAAGTAATGGGTACATTTGCTAATTCTTTAAGCTTTCCGTTGAGAAGGTCATTGGCACAAGTTTTGCAATAAATTGCTATATCACCTTTTTTTTCACAGTACTAACACTCAATCCCTCTCTTAATTGTCATTTTATTTCCCAACCTTTTCTTCGAGTATAGTGCCATAAATGGATGAGAATCTCCTTCCGAATCTCCTACAGTTGCTATGTTTTCTTTAACCAAGAGAGATGAAATCATGTCTTCTAGAATGTGTGAAGACATCTAATTGAGAGTAAAAATGACATTACTATATTGAGAAAAAATGACATTATTATATTGAGAAGGCAAACTGTTTAAAAAAATGGCTTTGGCATCCTCTTTCTCCACCATAGCTTTGAGTTCAGCTAGTTGTCTGATGAGAGATCTTAGATTGTTTGTGGCTAGAGATAGTGACTTTGGTAGACATCTTGAATCTGAATGTAGCTTCAGAAAAAACTTTGCATTCACTGCTTTTGCTCTAAACAACTTATTCAGATTATCCCAGATTTCCTTTGATGATTTTTCTAGATCTACACGATGCAATTCAAATTCTAAGAGAGCAAGGCCAATAATAGATTTAGCTTTATCATCTCTACTCTGCCATTCTAGTGATTTATTTGGATCTGTAGGCGATTGCTCAGTCCCTTTTACTATTCCCCACAGGTTTTTGTTCATCAGCTGCATTTGGATTTTCACTTTCCAGTTATGAAAGTTCTGGCCATTGAATTTTTCTAGAGATGTTTCCGTTTTTAGAAAATTTTGATTGAATATTCTAACACTTGATGGGTGATGTATGATGGGCTGATATAATGGCATATGTACTACCGTGTACCACGGATAGACTTATGCGCAACAAGCTATAGGATGGATTGGTGGTTGGCCTTCTATGTAAAAAACATAGTTGGCCCTCTATGTAAAAAACTTAGTTGCAGCTTCTGTATAATGGTTGGTGGTTGGCCCTCTATGTAAAAAACACTTTATTTTGGTGTCTGGTTGTACGAGTTTCTTTTCCTTTGTAGCTGGCTTCAAACTCTAGTGGCTCTCTTTTTTCCCTTGGCTGCTCCTTTAACCAATCAATATGACTCCTTTAACTTCGACGACTCTATGAGCTACCAACTGCTAGTCGAGAATTGACACAAAAGACCTCAACGCTCTGATTGACTCCATCGGGCACATGATTTGGCACTCAAATCATCTGCGGAAGTGTTCTATCTTCTCATTTCTTCTCATTCATGGATTTGTTGCTTCCATGATCTAAGTTGCTCTGATACCATATTATGAAAAATAAACTAGATTACTAATTTTCGAAACCCTGGATAGGGTTGAGATGAATATACACATAATAGCATAGTTTTATACTAGGAAAATACTTCACACTAAGAAAATACTTCATATTGTTACAACGAGATTCACCTCTTTATATAGAGTTCAAGAGTTCATATTTGTTAACAACCCTAAATGTCAATAATGATCAAAGAAACTATCTTTTAGCTTAAGTCACTATGGTGACTTTATTACACACGTAAGCCTTATATTCAAACACAAATTATGAATATTAATGGATTCTATCTTCAATCTGAGTTAATCTGAATTTTGTGGCTTTGACACTTTTTATGTAAGTGGTATGTTAAGGCCCAAGGCTGGGCACACATCTCAAGGCAAATGGTGGCTGAAGGTGAGATAAAAGAAGGGGTTGAGGGTGGAGAAGGACACATTCTCATTTGTGAGGTTGAGCAAGTGAGGAGAAGAGGGAGCTTTGGGCTGAGGTATTGTTGGTTGAGGAAGAGGACAAGAGCAGAGTTGAAGGGGGTGCTTTGGCTGGGAAAAATCTGCAGAGAAGAGCAGGGCCAAAACAACAAGCTTATTTTTGTGAAGAAGGAGGCTGTACTACAGGTTGTACAACAGAAGAAAGAGGGCCAAATCAGGCCGTACTTCATCAACAACAGGAGGCCGGAAATCTGAGGCCATTTAGGCCGATTCTATGAGAAAGAGAGGGCCGTACAAGGCCGTACGGTACAGGGCCACACAAGTCGTACCTTGTTGGGCCTTACAGCCTCATCTTGGCTGGGTCGTACTACTGATTAAGGGCTGATTTTCTCTGCTGTAAGAATTTCTGAGTTTTTTTTGCTGTAGTTTCCTCTTTCCTCTCAAGCCAATAAAGCCCCTCTTTGCTAGTTTTCCCCACACTGGGGTTTCCATGGTACATGTGGTGTTGTCCTATTTTTTATGCTTAGTTCTGTGTATGCTTCTGCTGTCATTTTTATGGTTTATTACTCAGCTGTAGGTTAACTGCATAATTCTGAAATTTATATCAGCAAAGTAAATTTCTGAGTTTAGTAATTTTTTGCATTAATCAAAGTGACTGACTAATAGGAAAATTCAACATGGTATCAGAGCCGAGACTCTGAATAAGTCGGGTTTTGCACAAAATTGAGATTAGTAGGGAGCATTGCAGTCTGCGGGAATTTGTTTTAAGTTTTCAGTCTGTGGGAAGCTGTGGGGTATAAATAAAAAAAAAGGGAATCGTGAGGTACGAATCCGTACGCTGTACAGACTGTTGAGATCATTGTTGCAGGAGGCAGATCGAGCAGCTCGTGAATCGGGGTATGAGAGAGGCCGCCGGTAAAGAGTTTGCCAATAGGTTCTTAAACCGCGCAAGTGTTGTGAGTAACTACACAAGCACGAGGGTCGAGTGGTACGGATCGACTGCAGAGAGAAGCTGCAGTGGGCAGGAGCTATCTGCAGAGGAAACCGTGGGCGTGCAGAAAGGACATGCACTAGGAGAAGGTAGAATCGGGCTAGTAGAGGAGGTTGTAAAGCCACAGGTTGAGGATCGACTGGTAGCCATCGTGGACAACATAACCACCAACTAGCAGACATTAGCAGATCCAGTGCAGTGGTGGTCACGTAGAAGCGCCAACAGATTGGCGGCTGAGTAAAACGATGGACAGAGAGAGAGAAAGTGACTGAGAATACCGGTTTCGGGTGGAGCCTAGATCGAAGCGGTCGTGTGAGAATTGGCTGACAGCCAGCGCGAAGCAGCTGTTGATGATTATGTTGATGAATGCAACTATGGGAGACATCCTCCAACTTACAAACCTGTGAGATGTGGAACATAGCAGCTATGTTAGTCTTTCTCTCAGCTTACAAACCTGAGAGAAATCCCCTAAGAAGGGTTCGTGGTTCCAGCATGGGACAGAGCTAGGAACGTAGAGATGACCTCCTCCATGACGTGAGTGAGAAGAACTCCAGATGATTATCCGGTGGAAAAACAATTTGTTGAGTTAGGACGTGCCTGTGGCTGAGCACAAGGTGGACGTGAGAAATCCCAAAAGTGTTGGGCACATCGTAATGTGACCATAAATTAAGATGATGTGATAGCCTCCTCTGAGAAACAGAGTTGACGAGATGACTCCAGATGATTCTCCTGTCGATGGCAGTGGGAAAGCAAATCTGTAGAGTGGACGTGCCTGTGGACGAGCACAGGTGACCGTGTGAAGACCTGGGTCATCTGTGTAATGCAGTGAATCAGATCTATGACATCCCTATGGATGTGCCCCTAGTGGATGAGCACTAGTGGGTGTATCAGATCCTTCGCTATATATATTGTTCAAGAGTCAGACCTACTTGTAACCCTAATTGTTATGTAAAGGGTACAGGTTGACCCCACCTTAATGTGATTAATAATAAATGTAAAAGATAATTAATATTAATTATAATAAATAATAAATATAATA